>JAVSCE010009156.1:0-43607 GCA_032199065.1 Smutsia gigantea
AATTTCCATTTTTTAGTGTCCTCTTTAATTTCTCTTAGGATTGTCTTGTAGTTTTCAGGGTATAGGTCTTGCACTTCCTTCGTTAGATTTACTCCTAGGTATTTTATTCTTTTTGATGCAATTGTGAATGGAATTGTTTTCCTGATTTCTCTTTCTGTTAGCTCATCATTAGTGTATAGGAAAGCAACAGATTTCTGTGTGTTAATTTTGTATTGTGCAACTTTGCTGAATTCAGATATTAGTTCTAGTAGTTTTGGAGTGGAGTCTTTAGGGTGTTTTATGTACAGTATCATGTCATCTGCAAATAGTGACAATTTGACTTCTTCTTTACCAATCTGGATGCCTTGTATTTCTTTGTTTTGTTTGATTGCTGTGGATAGGACCTCCAGTACTATGTTAAATAACAGAGGAGAGAGTGGGCATCCCTGTCTTGTTCCCGATCTTAGATGAAAAGCTTTCAGCTTCTCACTATTAAGTATGATGTTAGCTGTGTGTTTGTCATATATGGCCTTTATGATGTTGAGGTACTTGCTTTCTATACCCATTTTTTGTTGAGAGTTTTTATCATGAATGGATGTTGAAATTTGTCAAATGCTTTTTCACATCTATGGAGATGATTATGTGGTTTTTGTTCTTTTTGTTGATGTGGTGGATGATGTTGATGGATTTTCGAATGTTGTAACATCCTTGCATCCCTGAGATGAATCTCACTTGATCATGGTGTATTGTCCTCTTGATGTATTTTTGAATTAATTTTACTAGTATTTTGTTGAGTATTTTTGCATCTATGTTCATCAAGGATATTGGTCTGTAATTTTGTTTTTTGTGTGGTATTTGCCCGGTTTTGGTATTGGAGTGATGCTGGCTTCATAGAATGAGTTTGAAGTATTCCCTCCTCTTCTATTTTGTGGAAAACTTTAAGGAGAATGGGTGTTAATTCTTCTCTATATGTGTGGTGGAATTCAGAGGTGAATCCATCTGGCTCAGGGGTTTTGTTTTTGGGTAGTTTTTTGATTACTGATTCAATTTCATTGCTGGTGATTGGTCTGTTTAGGTTTTCTGTTTCTTTCTTGGTCAGTCTTGGGAGTTGTCCATTTCTTCTAGGTGTTCCAGTTTGTTAGCATGTAGATTGTCATAGTATTCTCTCATAATTCTTTGTATTTCTGTGGGGTCCATCATGATTTTTCCTTTCTCATTTCTGATTCTGTTTATGTGTGTAGATTCTCTTTTTCTCTTAATAAGTCTGGCTAGGGGTTTATCTATTTATTTTTTCAAACAACTAGCTCTTGGTTTCATTGATTTTTTTTCTATTGTTTTATTCTTCTCAATTTTATTTATTTCTTCTCTGGTCTTTATTATGTCCTTCCTTCTGGTGACTTTGGGCCTCAGGTCTTCCAATTTCAGTAACTGTCTCTTTAGAGTATTCATTTGGATTGTTCTTCCTTCTTTAAATAGGCCTGGATTGCAATATACTTTCCTCTTAGAAGTGCCTTTGCTGCGTCCCACAGATACTGCGGTGTTGAATTATTGTTGTCATTTGTCTCCATATATTGCTTGATGTCTGTTTTTATTTGGTCAGTGATCCAATGATTATTTAGGAGGATGTTGTGAAGCCTCCATGTGTTTGTGGGATTTTTCATATTGTTTGCATAATTCACTTCTAGTTTTATACCTTTGTGGTCTGAGAAACTCATTGGTAAAACTTCAATCTTTTTGATTTTACTGAGGGTCTTTTTGTGGCCTAGTATTTGATCTATTCTTGAAATTGTTCCATGTGCACTTGTAAAGAATGTGTGTTCTACTGCTTTTGGGTGTAGAGTTCTGTAGATGTCTGTTACGTCCATCTGTCCTAATGTGTTGTTCAGTGCCTCTGTCTCTTTCCTTATTTTCTGTCTGGTTGATGTGTCCTTCAGAGTTAGTGGTGTGTTGAAGTGTCCTAGAATGAATGTTTTGCATTTTATTTCCTCCTTTAATTCTGTTAGTATTTGTTTCACAGATGTAGGTGCTCCTGTGATGGGGGAATAGATATTTATAATGGTTATATCTTCTTGTTGGGTTGACCCTTTTATCATTATGTAATGTCCTTCTTTGTCTCTTTTGACTTTCTTTGTTTTGAAGTCTATTTTGTCTGATATAAATTCTGCAACTCCTTCTTTTTTCTCCCTATTAGTTGCATGAAATGTTTTTCCATCTCTTCACTTTTAGTCTGTGTATGTCTTTTGTTTTAAAGGGAGTCTCTTGTAGGCAGCATATAGATGGGTCTTTTTTTTTTAATCCTTTGAGTCACTATGTCTTTTGATTGGTGCATTCAGTCCATTTACATTCAGGGTGATTATGGATAGATATGTACATATTGGTGCAGGTTTCAGATTTATAGTTACGAAAGGTTCACGCTTAACTTCCTTACTATCTAAGAGTCTAGCTTAACTCACTTAATATGCTATTATAAACACAATATAAAGGTTACTTTTTTTTTCCTCCTCTATTTTTTATATATTAGGTATCATATTCTGTACTGTTTGTCTATCCATTAATGTCTTTGGGGATAGTTAATTTAATTTTGCATATGCTTAGTAATTAGCTGTTCTACTTTCTTTATGGTGGTTTTATTACCTCTGGTGACAGCTATTAAACCGTAGGAACACTTTCATCTATAACAGTCCCTCCAGAATACACTGTAGAGATGGTTTGTGGGAGGTAAATTCTCTCAGCTTTTGCTTATCTGCAAATTGTTTAATCCCTCCTTCAAATTTAAATGATAATCTTTTTTGGATAAAGTAATCTCGGATCAATGCCCTTCTGCTTCATTGCATTAAATACATCACGCCACTCCCTTCTGGCATATAAGGTTTCTTCTACAGAGAAATCTGATGATAGCCTGATGGGCTTTCCTTTGTATGTGATCTTATTTCTCTCTCTGGCTGCTTTTAATAGTCTGTCCTTACTTATCCTTGATCTTTGCCATTTTAATTACTATATGTCTTCGTCTTGTCTTCCTTGGGTCCCTTGTGTTGGGACTTCTGTGCCCTTCCATGGCCTGAGAGACTATCTCCTTCCCTAGACTGGGGAAGTTTTCAGCAATTATCTCCTCAAAGACCCTTTCTATCCTTTTTTCTCTCTCTTCTTCTTCTGGTACCAATATAATGTGAATATTGTTCCGTTTTGATTGATTACCCAGTTCTCTCAATATTCCTTCATTCTTAGAGATCCTTTTTTCTCTCTGTGCCTCTGCTTCTTTATATTCCTCTTCTCTAGTTTCTATTTCATTTATCGTCTCCTCCACCATATGCAATCTTCTTTTAATACCGTTGTGCTCTTTAATGATTGGATCTCTGACTGGAGTTCATTCCTGAGTTCTTAAATATCTTTTCGTACCTCCATGTGCATGTTAATGATTTTTATTTTGAACTCCCTTTCAGGGAGAGTCGTGAGGTCGATATCATTTAAATCTTTCTTAGGAGTTGTATTCATAATTTTACTCTGGACCAGGTTTCTTTGGCATTTCATATTTGTGTATGGTGCCCTCTAGTGCCCAGAAGTTCTATTGACTGGAGCTGTTCAGCCCCTTAAGCAATTTTGGGGCTTGTAGGGTAGTGGTATTTGTGCCTGGTGGGAGGAAAGATCTGTTTCCTGGCTGCTATGCCTGTCTCCACTGACTTTCCTGGTTTGCAGGCCAGGTGGGGCTGGCCAGATGAAAGGCGCAGTAGGCTGCTTATCACGGAACGGGTTTTTCGAGCTGTATAGGCAGCCAGGGTGCTGGAGCACCTGAAGATCATGAAAGCTCCCAATCTGCTGGGCAGAGTACACCCAGGCAATTTTGTCTGGCTGTCCTTTCTCCTGAGCAGTAAGCTGTGTGCAATCCTTCCCCCTTTAGTAGCTCTCTTGCTATGGGCTTCTTTGTTAGGAAGTCTCTCAGACTGCCGTCTTTTGTCCCAGAGCAGCTGGATATGGATCCCTGCTTTCCACAGGCAGCTGGAATCTTAGTCTCTCCAGGAATTCTGTCTGTCTTAGCTTTCCAACCCCCTAATTACGAAAGTATCATGCAAGCACCATGAAATGTAGGTTTGTTCTCCCTGGGCAGATCTCTGGAGTTAGGTATTCAGCAGTCCCAGTTCTCCACTCCATCCCTCCTCCATTCCTCTTCCTCCTGCCGGTGAGCTGGGGTGGGGGAAGGGCTTGGATCCCGCAGGGCCTCAGCTTTAATATGTTACCCTGTTCCGTGAGGTCTGCTCTTGTCTCCAGGTGCAGTCCTCTTTCCTGTTGGTCTTTCAAGAGTAGTTGTATTAGTTATGTTTTCGTATTATATGCAGTTTTAGGAGGAAGCCTCTGTCTCTCCTCTCATGCTGTCATCTTTAATCTGTCATTTAAACATTTTTATCATGTAGTATTTGATAATCAAAAACACCCTTGAGTTCCCACCTGTGAACCCACAACCCAAATCATTTCATTTTTAGTCCGTCACTTGCCTATCCTCTAGTCAGATCACCAGTATCTTGAATTAAATTTATCACTTATGAACAATATTTCAAAAAACATATCTGTATATATACCTAAGGAACATATGGCTTGGGTTTGCTTCAGGCTGTAGCTCACACAGTTTTCTACCACTTGCTGTTTCCGCTCAGCATTGTCTCTCTGATATTTGTCCATACTGTCTGTTGCTGCAGTTAATTCAGTTTTTTGCACATAAAGTTAATTGGTGTGTTATTCTGCAGTTTATCCCTTTTCCTAAATAATGAATATTTGGATTTTCCCACTTTTTTTGTTGTTGCTATGACCATTCCTGTTTATGTCTCCACGTTCACACATACATGAGAGTTGCTCTGTGGTTCATTCCGGTGAGTGGAATTGCTACAATGACGTTTAACTTCCCAGAACTGCCGAGTTGTTTTCCAGAGTGACTGTGCCCAATTTCCCCTCTGACCAGCACTGTATGTGCTCTTGTTGGTCCATGGCTTCTCCATCACTGGATATAATCAGAGTTCTTAATTTTTTTGCAAATGCATTGGGTGTAAAATGCCATGTTTTTGTGCTTTTCATCTGAGCAGATGTTTGTATCTTTCTGGTCATGTTTATTTTTGTCTGTGAAACATTGTTTGGGTCATCCAGTCTTTTTTTCTACTGGATTATTTGTTTTATAGATTTATTGAAGCTCTTTTTATATTCTGAGGATTAATTCTCTGTTGGCTACCATCACTACATCTTCTCTCAGCTTGTGGCTTGTCTTTTTCTTTAAGGTATCTTTTGAGGAACTCACAGGCTTAGTTTTTTATGGGGTCAGATTTATCAGTCACTTCTTTTTATGGTTATGTTTGCTGAGTTTTATTTAGGAAACAGTTCTTTACTCTGAAGTTATAAAGATATCCTCCTCCATTTTATTCTAAGAGTTTCAGGGTTTTGCCTTTCACATTTATGTCTAATTTGTTTAGAGGTGATTTTAGTGTATGGTATGGTGGTAGAGATCCTGTTTCACCGTTCCATGTGGATACCAAAATTTGCAGCACCATTTGATGAATTCCCCCTCGGTTGCCTATGATGGTCAGAACTGCCTGAGCCAGAGAGCAGGTTCTGTATGTGGGTGGACTTCTTTGTGGGTTCTTTATTCTGTTTCGTTGCTCAGTTTGTGTGTTTCTGTGCCAGCACCACATTGTGTTAATTACTACTAGCATTACAATAAATCTTTATAGGTGGGAGAGGAAATCCTTCCAATTTCTTCAGGAGGAGGTCTTGGCAGTTGCTAGCTTTTTGCACTTCTGTTTAAGTTTTAGGATCAACTTTCTGAAAAAAACTTAACCTCATTTGGATTTTGGTGGGGATTACATTGAATCTGTGATCAGCTTGGTAAGACTTGACATTTTTCACTATTGAGTATTCCGGTCCAGGAACATTGTGTCTCTCCTCTTTTAAGTCTTTGAATAAAGTTTGAGAATTACTTCCACATACAGTTTACATATCTTTTATTAGATGCAGTCGTGGGTTCCTTAGGCTTTTATTGTTATTGTAAATGCTAACAAAAAAATTACCTCTTCTCTTTATGGCTGGTATATGAAAACATTTCATTTAGTAACTGTGCTAAGTTAAATTCTCTGATAACTTGTAATACTGTGTAGATTTAAATTTTTTTCTATACAGCCAATTCTCTTACTTCATTTTCTGTAAGTAAAGAGAGTTTTATTTCCTCCTTTCTAATTCTTTTTTAGTTCCTTTTCTTGTCTGTTATGTAGACAGAAGTAGTAACAGTGAGCATCCTTGCCTTGGTCTTAATTCCCCCCCACACCCCCAGGCATCATTAAGGTAGCGCTGACAATTAATGTCCTGGTCTTGATTTTAAAGGGAATCCTCCTCAGGTTTACCTGGGTTCAGAATGATACCTACTGTAACTGTTTGGTAGATTACCATTATTCAGTTAAGAAAGTTCCTTTCTAGTCTGAATTTGCCAAGAATTTTTCATGTGTGAGTGTTGAATATTACCAAATGTTTTCCTGCTTCCATTGGGATGAGCTTGTGTTTTTTTTCCCTTTAATCTGATACTGTAATAAGTGACATATGTTTCCTATTTCTATGCCAGTCTTGCATTCCTGGGTAAAATCAAGTTGGTCATGTTACTGTTGTTTTTATACATTGCTGGATTCCTCTTTACTAATATTTTGTTTGGGATTTTTGCATCTGTGATCACGTTCAGGTTGGCCTGTAATTTTCTTTTCTCATTTTGTCCTTGTCTGTTTTAGCATCAAGATTATATTGGCTTCACAGAATGAGGAAAGGCCCCTTCCACCCACCTTTTTAATCTTTTAATAGGCTTTGTGTAAAATTAGAGTATAGATTAGTAGTTTAAAAGTCTTCCAGGGAAACCTTTTGTTGAAGTGTTTCAGGAGTTCTGTTAAATGTTTGGTTCAAATTTCTTTTTATTTTATTTTATTTATTTTTCGTTATGTAAAACTTTTAACACAATACTGTACTGTATGCCTGAAAGTTCCCAAAAGAGTAGATTTCAAATATTCTCATTGTAAAAAAAAAAACTATGTGAGGTCATGGATGTGTTAATTAACTTCATTGTGTTAATCATTTTGCAATCCATACATATATCAAATCACCATGTTGCACACAACGTTATCTGTCAATTATATCTCAATAAAGCTGGGAAAAAACTTTTAACATTGTAGGCTACCCATGTGCTTCTTTGTACTGCTAGCTTAACTTTTTTTCTATGATGCCTTTGGCAATAAAAACTCTTGCTCTCTGTTTATTTAGGAAGAATTATTAAGCTTTTACCATTTACAGCCCCACATCTATGTGAATCAGAATTTTATTGATTTTTATGCCAAGTGAAACCAAATGAAATTCCAAAATGGATGAGATGTAACATGTGACTTCAGATTTTTGTTTGCCCAAGTTACTATTTTAAAAAAACAGATTGGTGTTTCATAATAAATAAATATTACCTATTTAACCTTTTAATATTAAGTCTTCCTAATAATGTTAACCATCTTATCTGGTTTTATTTACATTTCACATAAGATTTAATTTGGTAAGAGGATTTTGCTGCTCTAAAATAATGAAGAGGGAAGCCTCTGAAGGCTAATGGCTCCTGCAGCTCTGACCGTTCATGATGAAGTGTTCTTTGATTCTGTGTCAAGATGAATGGTGCAGACCTCTGACAGACACACAGCTGTAGCTGCAGAGGGCCTAGCATTAGCTGCTGGCTGTGCAGTCCCAAGTGACCAGGTGTTGGGCGAGCTCCATTCCCTCTTGGTCTTTCCTTTCCCCTGGTGGGTCATTGGCTCCTGAGTAAGAGAGATGAATGCAAGGGAGGAGCTGTTAATAGCATTTACTCTGTCTTAATTCCTTTTGATCCCATTCATATTTCAGTGCCTGAAACTTGGCAGAATGTCAGAAGCCACAGGGCAAGTAGGGAAATTTTTCTTTGAACAGTGAGGACCAAGTCAAATTGTTTTCCTGATTATTAGTTTGTTAAAACGTGTAAAAGTAGAATTTTCCCTTTTAGATCCCAAATAGAATGCCACCAAAAGATCTTGTCAAAATGACCTTCCTGTAGCTTCTCATTATCTTTAGTTTTAAAACATGGCAATAAAATCATTTTACCAAACTTGCCAAGTACCATAATAAGATATTCCTGGCATATAAGTTTACTGAGTGGAGAAATAACTTTGACAGAGGTCCATGTCTGAAATCAAGTGTCTGTCTGATGTAAACCTGTTGGGAACTTGGACCATTGACTCTTCACTGAATTTATGACTTTAGACTCTGCTTGGGCTTGTCAGCCGTACCTTTTGGTTAGTAGCACCTGGCTGTTACCTTGCACATCTAATATTAGGAATTTGGAGAATCCCAGTACAATGCCAGGAAGACTGAGGCCCCGGTTTCTGTTGAGATAAATTTTGTGATCGGGTGGGGTGGGCCGCCGTGCCTTCTGCGATGAATGGATGTACTGAAGTCCGTATGTGACCACTAAGGATGCTTTTGTGTGTAGAAGTTCTTAGTAGAACAGCAGCTCCCCAAATGCTATATTCTGGATCAGACCTGAGGTCAACTTCAGGGTAACAAGAGGAGGGATAACCAAGAACATGTTGTCTTTGACTTCCTGGCCTTCCTCTTCTAAGTGCTGGACTTTACTGGCTGGAGATGGGTCTTGTCTGGAGAGGGAACCCTTTCTGCCATTTGGGTTCCTGCCCAGCCCCGGAGTGAGGGCTAGCTGTGCAGCACCCACGCCATGTGGGAGAGAAGGCTGAGAGCTCCTTGGGGAACACTTGGGGTTTGAGTCAGTTGTGTCTTTGAAAAAATTTACCGATTTTGGACTTGTCTGTGGAAGCAATTAGGAAGATCACAGGACAGTTTCTGATTCCCTATTCTGTGTAGTGTCTATTCAGAAAAATAGAAAACAGTCAACTGAAACAGGGGATTATTTGAGCTCACACAGAGTCCTGCTGTCTCAGAGGCATGCCCTTAGACAATCTGCCTTTTAGTGAAGTTTAAGCCCATGAAAGGAAATAAAAAAGTATTTTATTAGATGGCAAAGAAAGATCGACTGGACTTTTGAGACTTTGAGAATTTTAGCTTTTTCTTTGTTAAGGCAAACTTTGGAAGAGAGTGACTCTTTATATAATGTAATTTATTTGGACAAGTGGTAATTATTGTTAGCAGTTAATAATTATCTTCAACTGGGCAAAATACCAGTGTGTGTGTGTGTGTGTATGTGTATGAGAGAGAGGGAGTTATGTATCTTCCGTTCAAAGCTAAATATCACTACCTTTGAAGATGAGTGTGCCATACAGATTTAGCCCGCTGACATTCATTGAGCATCTACTTTGTATAAGACCTTATAGAAGTTCTTGCTTGCCACAGCCATAGGAGGTCAAACAGCATTGTTTTTTCCTATGAATATGTGGAAACTAAAGCTTTAAGAGAATTGGTCATTCACCCTGTGTCATACACACCTAGTAGGTGGAGGTGGCGGGGCAGGGATTCGAACCCAGGCCTGACATCCACACCCGTCCTTCTTCTGCAAAGTGCTGACTCACTCACTTTAGGTCTGGCTGGAACCCAGCACAGGTTTTTGTAGTTTACAGAACATGTTTACACCCAGCATGTCTTTTAAGTGTTGGATTTTGTTTCCTGAAAGGACACAAGGAAAGGCGAGGGATCTGCCCATGTGGTGAGTGACATGCTGTGTGAGCTCACGGTGCTGGTTGGCAGGCAGGAAAAGGATTTAATAAGTGCTGAGCGGCAGAGTGTCGGTCTTCTTGACCTCGGTGTGAAAACTTTTTAAGGTCTTGGTCAGTTAGGAAAGCCACTCTTAGCCCAAATTCCTCCAAAGGCCGATGGGGCTACTGTCTAGGGTTTGTCGGGGTGCTGGATTTTTGAAAGGAGAACTGGAAGAAGCTTCCAGAAATTTGCAGTGTGTCTGCGGGTAAGTGTCCCTTTGGCCCACCTTCTCCACCAAATATAGTCTGGTTTTAGCCTAGGTAGAACCTGCTGGGCAAACACAGCTGGTGTTCCAGAAGACCGAGAACCTCCTTTGTGTAAAAAACATTTAAGGATATCTTCCAGTTTATTCTGGGTTAAGTTTTGCTCCAACCAAACCAGCCTCCATCTCCGCCCCTGGAGTTCAGAGTTTTCCTGGGAGCTTAGGGGTTGTAGCTGTTTCGGACCTGAGGTGATTCTATGGGCTACATCATCTTATCTCACTGTCCCTTTAAAATACCTTAAGCCAGTGGTTCTCAAACTTTGGAGGGTATTTGAGTCACCTAGAGAACTGATAAGAACAGGGAGGCCCAGGCTGGTTGAAGTAGGATATGGGTGGACCTTTGTGTTTTATACCCTAGTTCCCCCCACATGGTTCTGATACCTAAAGTATGAGAACTGCTTCTGTGTGCTTTCTTGCCATTGCATTTGTGTTCTCACGTTCTTCTTGGCTCGAATGCTCTCCTTTCCTGCTGTCCAGGTCAAATCCAGTTCTCACGCCTAGACCTTGATCCTGTCTTCCTTTCAGCCTACCCAACTGCTTACCGTCTAGCCATCTGGCTGACTGTGCTAGGTATGAATTACAGAGTCCCCACCCTCAAGCAGTTTTCAGCCAGTCAAATAGATAGTTACAAATGAGCAGTAAGAGGTGAGGTGAGGTGCTGAGACACCCACAGAGAGACACGCCCTCTGGGCTGTGCTGGAGCTTGGAGCTCATTAGCGAAGTTGTCTGAGAGAAGAATGAGCAGGAATTAGAGAAGAATGGGCAAAGGAGGGAGTGAGACAGCTCTCACTTTCTAGGTAGTAGGACCAGCATGAGGCCAGGTAGGGGGTGGTACAGATTATTCAGGGAATTTGAGGTATGTCCATATGTGGAAAAATTACATGAAATGTGAGTTCTGCTTTTATGACTCACACTTGCCTTTGTGGAAGGCATTAATTACATCTGTTGTTTAAAATAAGTGTGTGAAAAGTTCAGAAGAAGACAGAAAGTGGTAGAATGTAAAAAGTTGATACCCTCTTTTAAATCCTAATTTAAATGTTTCCTCCTAAGAGCAGAAAAGAAAAACTTTATTTCTTTGTCTCTTTGCCAGTCTTTAAGCAACTTGAGTCAAGGGAACTTTCATTTCTGTGTCCCTAGAATGACAGGACCTGGTATATAGAATGTAGTCAGTGAACATGGGGTAAATGAATGAGTTTCAGACCCCAGCACTTTGGACAAACCATGTTAGCTCTCTGGGCCTGTGTTCCTTCAACTTGAAATAGAGGCAGACTGGTACAGATAGTCAGTCCCTAGGTTTTATCCTACTCTGTGACTGACCATATGTATCCCAACTGCTTGCTTTCAAGGCCCTGAAGTTCACGTTCTATTCAGCTTTACCTGCTACCACCAAGCCAGCTCCGTACCAGGCCCTGGAGATACAATTGAAACCCACCGCTCCGCCAGTGCTGCATGAGCATGTGGCAGGGAAGGCCTTGTGCTGGGTGGGCACGGTGGCTGTGAAGTGTCTGGCTGCCCTCACCTTAGGAGGAGTTTATCCTCTAGCTAGAGAGAGAAGGTAGATATGGGAAAACAAACTCATGCTGAGTGCTGAAAGAGAGAGTCAGACTGCAGATGTACGGGGCAGCAGAGGGCCCGCTCTGAGAAGCAGCCCTGTGGCTGAAGGGTGTCGACCACAGGCACCATCCTCCATTCTCTGTCACCAGTGGACCCATATCACAAGTTATTCATGAAGAAAACCTTTGTTCTTTCCCATGTCTAATCAGCCAAAGACTTCCAATTGGAAATTCAGACTAGCATGGAGAGATCCTGTGTTTTTGAAGTGAGTTGATTGAAATCTAGCTAAAAGCGAAGAAACCATGGCGACGATGATGGTTATCCTCTCTTGAACGTTTGCCTTGTGCCAGACATTATTTCATTTAATTCTCTTAAGTGTTTGAGGAGGGGACTGTCATAATTCCTGTTTTCTGAGGAGAGGATTAAATTTTCATTTAATACTCAAGCCAGTAATTGTCAGAACCAGGACACAGAACCAGACCCAGACTGCAGGCCTGCGCCTGTCGTGCTGTAGGCCTGTGCCTGTGCTCTGCCCGCAGTGAGCATGGGCTGCAAGAACGCGGTCGCTGGGCTGCAGTCTGCAGGCCAAATCCAGCCGCTGCTTGTTTTTGGGTGGCTTGTGAGCTAAGAGTGGTTTTAATATTTTTAAGTGGTTGAAAAAAATAGAGTAGCATTTTATGACAGGTGAAAATTATATGAAATACAAATTTAATGCTTAGAAATAAAGTTCTGTTGGAACACAGTCACCATCATTAGTTTACACATTGTGGCTGATTTCACACTTCAGCAGCAGAGCTGTATGACCTGCAAAACCTAAGCTATGTACTGTCCGGCCTTGTACAGAAATAGTTTGCTGACTTTTGACTTAGGGCTTTCCTTAGGCTTTATGAGACCTTGAAAATAACCTATCACTTCCCATTGCTGTCTTCACAATTTTTGGACAGGCTCTGCTGAGCTAGCTCTCCCATAATCTACTATTTTATGACTCAGAGTTCTCTTCTCATTGCTGGGATGTCAAATAAAAATGTTGACTTTGTGGCATCACCGGTTTGATAGCACCTGTCTCAGGTAATTTGCCAAGGTGCCATTTTGTCAAAGGTCAGTCCTTGAGAGAGGACGATGGTGTGGTTTTGCCTTCACTCTTTTCTTGGTGGCTGTTGTAGTTAGGTGGTTGTGAAAAGCTGATTGGAGAACAAAAACAATTGAAGTTTCCTGTGTTATTGGGATGTTTCAGTGATGCAGTTTTAATTAGAAAGGAATATTGTAGGTAGATAAAACTGTACAAAAATTGACCTGCCACCACTACCTGTGGTTTTTTAGGCCACTTTGAGACTGTTCTGGCATGTGGGGGAGGAGGAGGACCTGAGTCCTGCGCTGTCAGCTAAACTGAGGAGGCTCCACTGGTGAAACAGGGAGAGGGCTTGATGGTGGATTTGCAGAGAATGTCCTTCTCCATGGGCTGTTGTAGGATGGTGGCACCCCTGGCCTTGGCGGGTGGCGGTGGCGGAAGACGAGAATGCTGCCAGCCTGAGAATTTTAGCTCAAGTTCCTCTCATCATGCAAACAGAATCCAAGATGCTGTCTTGCCCTTCTCTGCTGTTCTTGCTTCTGTGTTAGAAATATCTCTGGTTCTGCTTTTTCTTAGTCTTGTTGCAAGACAGCTCACCTCTCCCCATGCTTTGTCTCCCGGGCCCTCCTGTCCTAGCTCCTGCTAGTAGTAATAATTGTAATAATGCTAACATTTATTGTGTGCTCACTGTATGTTAAGTGCTTCACATGTATCATACCATTTATGACGTCACAACATCCTATATAACAGCAAATACTGTTTATTCCATTGATTTTTTTTTAGTTATGAAAATTATCAGGTATACACAAGTGAACTCCCACATACCGATCGTTCAGGTCCAGCACTTCTCTGTATCTCCACCCACCCTTGTTCAGTGGGTCCTGTTGTTATCCTTGCTGGAAGAGGATGCGGAGTTTGTTCAGTTTCATGCTGCCGGGAGGGCTGGACTCCAGAGCATGTTCTCTTAATTCCTGTGCTCTCCTTCCTTGATGACTGATGTTTGCCGCTGTTTGTACAGTGCCTGCTTGTAGTTAAGTCTTGCTGGTTTTCTCCCCCACCCCGAGCTTCCCTGTCCTCTCAGTCGTACAGCACAGTGGGAACCAATGGGGGTGGTTTGGCTTGTGGGAACTTCTGTTTGCAAAATCTTGAAAGAACACATGATTACTTCAGGATGCTTCTACGAGGGCTTGAGAAGTATCTGGGTCTGTTGAAATCACTGCTGGCCCCTGTGACTTCTGAGATAGGATTCACCCTTGGCTTTTTGGCCAGAGTGAGTATCGTGAGAGACCCCTTAGCTTTTTGTGGTCAGTCAAAGATGGAGTCAGAGGTGACATCCTAAAGCTGGAACCTGGAGTCCTGAGGTTCACGGGGGAGGGACATGGGAGACTGGGGAGTCAGGGAGGTGTAGACTGTCCCTATATGTACAGCTGGGTGTGGAGGGGAATGGGGGGATTCCATGAGGCTTGAACATAATAAGCACTTGGTAAATGGTGGCTATTAGCTATTTTTTACCCTTACTCTAAGGAGGATGGGCCGTGCAGGAGGGAATTGGTGGGATTTATGGAGTGTTTTATTACTCACATTCAAGGGTAGGGTATCAGAGTCTTTAACGGGAGGATCAGAGCTCTCTGCCATGCTTTTGCTACCTTTGGGGTAGTGCTGGCTTCAGTAGGGGCAGGTCAGTGGATGAGCAGAGAATTTAGGGGCAGACAATACGGTCCATTTTATTTTCACATTGTGCACATTATTCACATTGTTGAAACTGAAGTGTAGTTGTCATACAATATTATATTAGTTTCAGGTGCAGACCATAGCGATTTGACAATTATATACATTATGAAATGCTCACCATGATAAGTGTAGTTCCATCTGTCACCATACAGAGTTATTGCAGTATTATTGACTGTATTCCCTATGCTGTCCTTTTCATTCCTGTGACTCATTTTTTTTTGGTCAGAGATCTCTTCCTAAGAGAGAAATCTAGAAAGTAAATGGTTTTTTAAAAATAATTGCAACCCTTGAATTTTGTGAGATGCACTTCAGCAATGATCAGAAACTCATATGTTTCCAGGGGTAGTTGGGAACATAAATAAATAAATGGAATGGGCCAAATAATGAAGTCCCACCACCTCTTGATCTTTCATATGCTCACATTTGGTAGAGAAAACGAACAGTGTGGGTGCCTTGTTGCTTGGCAACTGCTATTGTCCTCAGCATTGAGGTGACAATTCTAGGGAGTACACTCCAAGCCCTTACCCCACTGAATAGGGGAAGCTCACACTCAGATCCAGTTAATTGCTTCCCTGTGGCCAGATAAGAGAGCCAGATCTCCTTTGGGTTTTGTTTTATTTTATTTTTTTAGAAATTAAAGATTAGAATTTTTAAAGTGCAAAGTCTCCTGAATTTAAAATATGTGCTTGAGATTTTAAGAAACATTGTGGCAAAGCATCATGTTTTATACCTTAAATATATACAGTTTTTATTTGTCAATTTATCTCAATAAAGTCGGGGAAAAAAACCAGTGGGGAATAATAGGACCGTGTTCTAATGGAGGTAAATTAAAAAAAAAATACACACAGTGCATTGAGCAAAACATGTCAGTGGGCTAGGTTAGGACAGGGCAGCTCCAATTTGCGCCCCGCCCCCTCCAGCCTCTGATTTATTCTATGACGTGGAGCAAGGGTTCAGACAGGAACCTGGGGTTTGCCAACTCTGACCCTCTCTTGGGATGAGGAGATGAGGCCTGCCAAGGAGTCCATGGATTTGCATGTCAGCTCAGTACTGGGTGATCTGGGTTGAGCTGCTGAACCATTCTGGGACTTACTATCTTCCTTCATAAAGTCAAAGGGTGGGTGTATCACTGGTTTTCAAGTTGTGTTCCTTCAGGCCCATCAGGGGGTTCCATAAGTGTCATATTTGAGTTTCATTGAAAACACACCCCTTTCAATTTGACTGTGTTTGAAATTGTAATGAAAACACTTGTCCAAGTATGTGTTAGTGTTAGGCCAAATTTTCATACACTGGAGAACACTAGAGTCTTCACTTGGTTACACACTGATTTTATTCAAAATGAGAACAAGGTAACATGTACTTTAAAATACATACATAACAAAAAAATGAACGCTTTCATCCAAGTATACACATACACACATATTTATACATATGTAGATATATGAAATGTAGAACTCTATACGTGTAGTTCTTTATAAAATTCTTTTTGAAAAAATATTTCTGCTGCTAAAAATACCCATGGAAACTTCTGGCCTGGGGTTTCCAAGAGCATCCTCTGCTCTGTGTTTCAAAGTTCGCATAGTCTCACCAAAATAGCCCTTCCGGTCACTTTTTTTCTCTGTGCATCTGGAAGAGTTCACCAGGCCTCCAGCTGCCCCAAGAGGGGAGAGATGAACCAGCTGGTCTTTGCAGGATGGTCGGTGCTCATCTATTCCATCAAAACCTCGCTGGGGGCACAGAATTACGGATTATAGAGTCTCTTTTCCACAGTCCCTTTTCATGAGAGCATCAGGTTCAGAGAGTCATATATTTGCAAACGAGGCAGAATAATTCAGCGCATTCTTGCTGTGCTTTGTCCATTGATCTTAAACCTCTGTGGGCACCTCTTTGTGCAAGCTATGGGCACCGCTTGCCATGCTGCCTGTTGGGCTGCCTAGCCCTTGCCTTTTGGACTCTACAGTGGAAACGGATGCCAGGTATTTGGGTTACCCACAGTGCTACACCTGTCTTCTGGGAAGTTTCCCTAAAGATGTTTATTTTCTGGCTTCTGGGTTCAGAGGGAGAGCCCACCTTGTCTACCATTTTTAAGATCAGTGATCTATCTTTCAGGAGCCAGTTTTATAGGGAGCTCTTGAGTAATTTTCACAAGGGAGGTAAATGAGACTAAGGAAGAATGAAGGCCTTTCAGAATTGAAATGTGTGTATTTTAACAAATCCCATAAAATGCAGTTTGATTTTAAAAATTGCTTGAAGCGTTTCACATTTTGGTTAATTACGTCAGTGGGTAAAAATAACTATTGTCATATGGTGTGTGGGCTTGGTTTTAGGAGGATAGAGAGTCTATTGTTACCCATTATGTTATTCAGTTACTTATCACCCATCCCTAAAAACCAAACATGTATACTAGAAACGCTGAAGTTTGTCACTTGCTGAAATCCAGGTTGCTCTGTGAATCCACCCTCAAACTGTGCTCCTTGGAGAACAGTACTGCTGCCTTCTTAATGGAGTTGACTTACATGGAGTGCTAGGGTCTGTCCCTGAGGCCTGGGACAGGGGCGGGGGGTCTGTGACCGACAGCCCTGGGCTGCTTGGGCTCCATGGTGTCAGCTGGGACCCAGAGATGGGCCAGCCTAGTGCTCCTTGGAGAGCTTAGGGTCACGAGCTTCAGAGCCTGGTAGACTTGAGGCAGAATCTTAGACTTACTAACTCTAAGATGCTGGGTCAGGAACTTCACTTTTCCAAGGCTTAGTTTCTTCATCTGTAAAATGGGAATAAACACAGTTCTGGCCTCCTAGGATCGTTGTAAGGCTTAAGTGAGGTAACAATCAGAGCATCTGTAGCCCAGTGATGCGGCCACTAAGTGGTATGATCTGTATTCTAACAAGTAGAATCAACTAGCATTAAGTCCCCGCAGTGGGTCATTCTTCCCTGGCGTGTTTCCTTCAAGTCGCCTGAGCCCCTCCCTCCCGTCCGCCAGGCTCCCCATATCCTGGGCACCCCTGCCTGTCCCGCGGGCGGCTCCTGGGGGCTCTGTACATCCACACTGTCCTGTTCTTTGGTGCTTCTCCGCCTCCGTGCTCTGGGAGAGCGGGAACCACCTTAAGCGCCTGCAGTGTCTTCGGCACCTAGCTCAGGGCCTGGCGCAGTGCTGACGCAGAAGGCATGACTGGCAGAGACTGAACGGGGCTCAGAGGCTGGAGGGCTCTTGGGGGCCGGGGCGGATACAGAAGGTTAAGTCAGCTGAAGGGTGTCAGCTTTGGAGGTTCCCTGAGGCAGGAAAAGGGCTATTAGCCAGGAATACAGGAACCTTGTTTTGTCTTAGCCTCAGGGGAGAACTCAGACACAGGCTCTGTATCACATATATTTTTCCACAATTTTGTAATTGATGAAATGCATGGCTTGGTCAGACCCTCAAGTCCCAGAGCTCACAAGTGTCAGGTGAAGTTGAACCTAAACCTTAGTCACCTTGCAGGGCTGTGCCTACCAGATTCACGGGCTCTTGGTGGCGATGTGACACGAACTCTGTGCCGTGGGTCTTCTGTGTGCCCTGCAGACCACAGCCCACCCATCTCTGCCCACTGGGAGGAGGCTGACCTATTTATAGGCCTGCACCAGTGAGCGCCCTTGACTTCCAGCTTCCCATGTGGCCAGCCCAGCAGGGAGCTCCAGATGGAGATGGGCAGAGAGGCAGCCTCTTAGCCCGTTTCCTTGCCCTTTCTCACTGCTGCTACCTCAGGATTCTTGCCCATCTCTTGTGGGTTTCCACCCTTGTAAATAGACCCTCAGAAATTCTCCTCAGTTAGCCTGGTTGAATCTGTCCACTGTCCCAGGATCCCGATGGACACCGGCATGTTTTAGAAAGAGTAATCTAGCAGTTCTGTTTATTTTTCACTGTGCATTGAAGGAGAGGCTGGAAGAGAGGCAACCAGGTCTGTGCAGGAAAGAATCAGGCCTGGCCCCCACCTCTGGTGTTCACAAAGGGCCTCAATTTAGGGTTTGGCCTTTTTTATTTCAAAGGGGGGATTACAGATTAGAGTTTCAGTGATACTCTGACGAGATTGAAACAAAAGTGTACTGCAACAGATATAACCCTGTCCTGACACTTTTTAATTTTTTGTGAGTGTGTACTGAGAGTTTCAAAAAATAAATATGGAAATGATCTGAGTCTTTCTCCTACCTAGGATGAGGCTGTTTCTGTTATTTAGGTTCAGGGCTTATGAGGACTTGGTTTGCAGTGGCCGTAGCACGGAATTGGGAAAGTCAGGGTGCTTTGGGCGAGGAAGCATCTTTAGAATGTGACCCCTGAGTGTACCCATAAAGGGGGAAGGGGAGGGGAGGGAGGAGTCGGAGGTTACTCTGAGGTTTATAGACTAGGGGATAGGTTTAGTGAGGTGGTTACAGAGGGATGTGGGAGAGAGGAAGAGAAGATGTGTGAGTCTGTTCTGGTATGTATGTAGGAGTAAGGTGTATGTGTAGAGGAGTTGGGGAGAATTTAGGAGTTTTAGGTAAGGGCAGCTAGGAATTGAGTAGAAAGAGTCCAGTGTTCAGAATGGACCACTGATGTATGGTCAAAAGCTGTTACATCAGCTAGGGCTGAATTGGGATGCCTTCGAGGGCAATGTTAACAGTTTTGTTTTCTTTGGGGCCTGGAGAAGGGTCCTTGTGCCCGGCACCGGTTTCAAGACTGGTGGTGGTTCCCAAAGAGAGGGAGAGAGAGCTTTGGCTCATCAGCATAAACAAAGGAGGTCGTGAAACAGGAGTGCAACTCTGGGGGAGGGGAGCAGGGAACAAGTCTGGAAACCTCAACAGCCAGGACCTGCCCTTCAGAAGGAAGAGGGGGAGACTCTCCTGTGCCGTGTGGGTGTGCCTGGGCAGGGTTAGTGCCTGGCTGTCTGGTTTCCACTGTACCTGGCATGTCTACGTCATCAGAAGCCCTTGGCAGAACTGAGGACTGTATCATACCCTTTTTTTGTCAGTATGCCTTCCTAAGTCACAGGGCTTAGTCTCTCTTCTCAATATTCACTCCTTTTGTCCCGCTGTGGGACCTGCAGAAGCCTTGGGGTCACCTGTATACGGGTGGCTTTGCAAGGGAGTAGCGAGAAGGGGGCTGAGCTATGAAAATTCCATCCAGGTCTGCTTCGCAGGAGAGGAGGGGTTGGAGAAACTTGGTCAGAGTGGTTGGGGTCAAGCCCTGGGTTTTGGTGTTGGTGCTTCCACATTGGCTGTGCATCCTTGCGTCAGCCGCTTGCTGTCTCTGTGCCTCAGTGCCTGCCTCTAACTGAGATGTTGCTCCTTTACTTAAATAGTTTGGAGATACAACTTTCAGACTGCCCATTGGTTTTGTCAGGAGGATATGAGCCTTGGTGTTGTCATCTGTAAAATGGGGATAAAAATATCTTGCAGACTTGCTGTGAAAATTTGAAGATGATGATGATGATGGCATTAGCTGCTAAAGAGATCATTTAATTTCATCACCACAACAACAATGCCGGCTTGATTATCATCCTGTTTACAGATGTAGATAGTCAGGGACAGAGAGGTGAAGCTACCTGCCCAAAGTCACATAGCCAGTAAATGGGGGCACTGAATGATTTCCCCCAGTGGTCTGCTTCCAGAGCCCATGCTCTCAGCCATGATTTCACGGCTCTGCGACCACCTCAGAATGCCCTGGAAGTGGACGTCCCCAGAGTGCTTTTGGTCAGGCTCTTTCCCTGATCGTGTTTTCTGATTTCCAGGTCCAGCTGGTTGCTCCCCCTTCTCTAACTGTCTAAATCCCCCTTTCAAAACCTCCCTACTTATTATTGCCTTTCTCTTCTCCGCCCTGTGCCGTCTCCTCCTTCAGGAAGCCTCCGTTCCCTCCTCCCTCCTAGTGGCTGAACTTCATCATCCACAGGCAGCTGTCTACTATTTTTTTTAATTGAAGTGAAATCCACCTGACACAAAGCCAATGGTGTGTGCCGTCCAGCGGCGTTCAGTGCATGTGCAGTCGTGTGCCGCCGCCCCCTCTGTCTACTTCCCGCCGTTCTCATCACCCAAGGGAAACCCAGCGTTCCCCTGCAGTCGCTCTCCTGTCCTCCTAGCCCCTTGCAACTGCTAGTCTGCTTTCTGTTTCTATGGATTTCCCTGTTCTGGATGCTTCATCTAAATGGAATCATATAATATATGGGCTTCTATGTCTGGCTGCTTTCATGCATTATAATGTTTTTGCAGTTCATCCGCATTGTAGCATGTATAAAATTCCGTTCATTTTTATGGCTGAACAGTATTCCGTCGTACAGGTTTATCACATCTTCTTATCCATTCAGCAGTGGATGGGAATGAGGTGATTCCCACCCTTTGGCTGTTGTGAACAGTGAATGCTGGGGCTGTGACACACCTGTCTTTCACGGAAGTACTGCCCTCTGATTCAGTTTGGGTCCCGGAGCCGAGACTTCTGGCATCCACAGGGTAGGCTCATTCATACCCTCTTGTTGATTGGTTTGCTGAAGCCAGGAGGGAGAAGGTGGGTGCCTCAGAGGAGAAGGGAACAGACTTGGAGCCTGGTGTGCCTCTGGCACTGGGCTAGGCTCTGCATACTTTATTGGGTTTATTAGAGAGTGAAAAGTGGTGGTTTTATTTCCAGCCTGAAGCACCTCTTTTCCTCTCTCCTCTTGCGCCAAGGGCAATTTTGTACTAGCCCAAACTCCTCAGCTCCGTGACCTCAGGCCTGTATTCTGTGCCCCAGTGTCCTCGTGTGTACAGTGGGGATTATAATTCCTATTTTACAGGGTTGTCATGAAGATGAAATAAAATGGAAGCTTGCCTTTCTCCCTGCCAGGATTCGGAGCCACTGGGCTAGGGGCCCGTTGTGGAAGGGCAGTCATGTGCAGGATGGTTTCTGTGGAATCCTTGCTTAACAAACACCCTTGTCTTTCTGGGTCTTCTTAGAAGGGGAAGGTCCTGAGGTCAATCTCATCATCCTGTTGAGCTGTCACTGCTGGGAAGTTGTCCCCAGCTTCCTTTTTCTGCAGTTAACTTTGATGCTCAGTGTATAAATCTGTGGAAACTGGTTTCTTCCTTTTTCACCCCTTGGCACAATTAGGCTTTGAACTAATTTTAGAAAGATGAGAGTTCTGTTGACTGTATTCTTTTAAAAAGCATTTACGAAGTGTACACCATGCCAGCTGTCTTGCAGGATGTTGTTTGCAAGGGACTCTTTCCCATGTGGTTTGGGGGCCTGGCAGATGTGGATCTGCATTCTGGCTTTACCTCTCACTGACCAGCTCTGTCACCCGGGGCAGGACATCACTGGCCTTTTGCTTTCTTCATCTGTAAAATGGGGGTTAAAGTGAAAATTAGTTACCTTGCTCTGTTGTTATTGTGTCAACTAGTGTTCTTTTGGTTGTAAATATTAGACAACTCAGACAAAAGTATTTAAGTGACGGGTGTTGAATCTCCTCCAGGCAAATCTGGAAGTAGGAAGAGTCTAGGATTGGTTGATTTAGTAACACAAGGATCCAGGTGTTTTTCCCTCTTTCCCCTCACCAGCCATCCTCAGCAGATGGGTGATCTCTTGTCTCCCTGTCACACAGTGTCTGTAGCAGCTCATGGGCATCATAGGCAGATCCAGTGAAGGCCTGCAAAGCAGGATGGTATTTCCTTCCATGTAATTCCTTGTTATTAGTGAGGAAACTTCTTTCCCAGGAACCTCTTTGCAGACTTCTCTGAGGTCCCCTTGTCCCATGTGTTAGTCTGGGTCCTTCAGGTCCCCTGGGTCCTGTGGTAAGGATTAAAGTGTTGATGCTTTTTTTGGGAAGACAGGCCCAGTGAGGTCAAGATGAGGGGAAGGTAGGGATGGATGTGAAGCCATGTGATGCACTGTGTGATCATCCTGGCTCCTGTTCCATGATGAGATGCCAACAGGTGCAGGCTCGTGTGTTTGCATGGCACACAGAGTGTTGTTTGGGAAGGTTGCCGGGGGGAATCATGCCCAGATTTGTCAGGGAGCACTCTTACCTTGCTTGCTTGATTTTTTGGAGGGTAGAGGGAAGAATGTACACTGATGATAACTTGGAAGTTAGTCCTCCCCACCGCCGCCCAGTCTTACTACATGTCTTGGCTGTTGGTTTATGCTGGGAGGTGGTGTGATCTAGTGGCTAAGGACGTTGCCCCTGGACTCAGGCTGCCTGGGTTTGCCCCCAGGCACTGCAGCTCACTAGCCCACAGAGGACCTCTGCCCAGTGTTCAGGGTGTTTGGAGGGCTGAGTTAATATTTGAAAGTACTTGGGACGGTGCCTGGTAGAGTCAGCGCTCTGTGTGTATTGGGTCAAGAATAGAGTCAAGGCTGTGATTTTAATTTTTGGAAACTTGCCTTTTTGCCATGCATTTTCATCTCTAGAACTTAGAGCTCTTTGACAAATTGTCCCATGTAATGATCATCAGCCAGTCAAGGTCACCTGAGTCCAGGACTGTGAAGGGCACAGACTGAAGTGTGTAGATACTCTTTGCCTTCAGTTCAAGCGCACCCTTGTCTGACCTCCCCGAGCGGACGTCCCTACCCCAGGGGGTGTCCTCCACCTGTCCTGTGCTTCGGTCCACCTGCCTTCCTCCCTCCCTTAACCATGAGTCCTCTGTGACCCAGAGGCCGTCTGCATTAGCCTTGGGGCTTTAGCACAGGGCCTAGCACATGTAGGTGCTCGAAAATTGCTTATTCAACGAGTTGTCAGTGCTTTCTACCTGGAGTTACTTATTTACAGATGTGTCTTATTTCCCTGACTTCTGAGGTTAGGATCCAAATCTTTAATATTTGGGTGGATGGATGACTGCATGGATTCCAGTTGAGGACCTATCATATAGATATATTCAAAGAGATAAGAACATTGCAAGGGGTTGGGATGTGCCACCCTAGAGTCATGAGGTTATGTAGTTTAAGCTACTATAGTTCCAGTCAGTGCCTGAGAAAAAAAAGCTTTGCTGCCCTGTGCTGCTTTCCTGGCAGCCAACTCCGGGTCTTCCTCCTGGGACCTGTCAAGGACTGTGTGGACTGATGCATGGCAGAGATTGAGGGCAGGGCTGGAGGCAGGAAGATGAGCTGAAAAAGCTTTTAGGCCTGAGGTGGTGAGGGCTTGGGGGTGAGTGGGGTGTGGAAAGGCGAATCCACAGGATTGGTGCCCAGGCTTGCGTGGAATGAGAGAGGAGGAGGACCGGGATTCGTTTGAGGTCCCTGAGCCACCGGGAGCTGGGCTGGAAACAGGCATTTCAGCGTGTGTATAAACCCACAAGATGAGAACGACTGCTAGCCTGTATTCTCCGTTTGGTCAGTGCAGAGAGTGGGTTAAGTGGACCTGACCGCCCTTGGCCTTGGCCTTGCTGGGGGACCTTGGGCAAGACTTTCCCTCTCTGGACCTTGGGGATTGCCTCTGCTCCCAAATAAGAGGCCCCTTCCTTCCTTTGGTGGCATTTATGGAGTGCCTGCTTTGTGCACCACTCTAGGCCTGGGAAAAGATGTGATTCTGTTCTTGTGGAGTGCACATTTTAGTTGGAGGAGACTGACAAGAACTGAGGTAAATGCTGAGGAGAAAATACCCCAGTGCTGTGATGGGGGGCGAGGGGGAGGTGCTCATTTCTGTTGGTTGGTTGGAGAAGGACGCTGTAAGTCCGGGTAAAGGAAATCCTGGGGCAAAATACCTCTAAAAACCGAAATCAGTCAAAGGGAGAAATAAAGTTTAAAATCCATTTATTGCTTACAAACTGCAGTCCAGGGCCGTCTCTCCCCTGCTCTGGAAGGCAGGAAACCAGCAAGCCTGTCAGCCCCTCCCTTTAAACTCTCAGGTTCAGACACGCCCTCGGTTGCCCAGGTAATTACCCATTGACCTGGAGACGAACTTCTCTCCGCCCCTGAGGATATATAAATGTACTAAAGCCAGGCGAGATCCTCTAGAAATGTTACAGTTTTACCCACAGACCCTGGAGAGGTGGCATTTCAGGCCCAAGACACAGGAAGGTCTCGGGCAGCGTGTTTCTGGGGGAAGGGAATAAATACATACAGGCTCTGAGGGGGAGCCGGCTTCAAGAACATTGCAAAGGGCATGAGGCAGTGGCGTCAGAGGGGCTGCAGAGGTTGTGGTTAAGAGTTTGAGTTTTATTCTGAGTGTGACGGGCGATTGGAGGGCATTTTTCTGTTAGAGCTCCTTTGGATTATTTTCCTTTTCCGGAGGACCATACTTTGAAAAATACTGTTAACCAAAAAGGTGTGTTTATTAAACAAGGGAATGCACAACCTTGACTTATTTTAGCTTTTAGAGAGAGTGTGGAGAGGTATTCATGGATCACGATAAATATCTTGGAGGCCTTTCCGGGGATCTGAAGCTGGCAGATCAGGACGCTGTCAACTCAACAGTCTTTATAGTCTGTCTGTTTCCAATAATCTTCCCAAAGCTGGGTGCCATTAAAAGAAAAAGAAATGACTGCCACCTAGTGATAGAAGGAAAAGGTGAATTTTTACACGACAAGAACCCCAAACCCCGTGGAATTCTTCGGTTACCTGTCAGGCTTTATGCTCTGCGGTGGCGACCTGGAAGTAACTCTGGGGCGCGGGGCCTCGTGGCCTGCCTTCCATTCCTTCTGGCCAGGGGGAGCTTACTCTGCTTCGGTGTCCTTCTGCCGCAATTCGCGATGCAGTGCCAGGGGGAGTGCTGTCCTGGGCAGCGGCCCCAGTCTGGGATGTGTCTGTGGGGAAAGACACTGGGTAGCGGCCGCCAGTCAGCCTCCATCTAACCCAGAGACTCCACTGTTGTAACCAACCTGCGGCCGTACTGAATTCCCATACTCAGTGTCCCCATGGCCTAGCCCCAGCCAGCTGGTCTGTGCTGCACGTGCTTAACACTCCACCCCCATTATTACATTCTCAACCGTCTTATTTCTGATTTGCATTTTCCGGGGTTGAATGAATCTGCTGACTTCCGTTTTCTTTTTCTGTTACAGATTGTGTGCGCAGGTGACTGTAAGTAACCACTTCCCTCTCCGCTCTTGTGTTGTTCGCTGCTGCCCCCTGATGGACGCAGCGACCTTAACGGCGATGGGACCATCACAGAAAATGCTTCTGGGCTAAAACTCGCTTAATATCCACTATCTCTTTAGAAGTGGGGAGAGGGTGGGAACATCAAGGAAGAGAAAGAATACAGTCAACTGTGCAGTACTGACAAAAATACTTCTATTTTTTGTGATTTTTTTCCCCCCAGCCTACATCTGTGAATGCTTAAAAAAAAAACAGCTTAGTTTTCATCATGCAGTGTGATTTACATTTATTTTGTGTGCTGTTATCCCATAAGTATTTTCTTGGGTTGCCACACTGCCCCATGATTTTTAAAATGGTGTACAGGGTTTGTATACTTTGGAAAACCACATGTATATTTTGCTTCCATGTGGAGAGCTGAGTCCCAGTTGCTAACTAGTGTTGGTCCTGAAGGCTTCCTTGGTCTAGAGTAAAACGAGAAAAATAAGGTGTGATAGTAAATTTTTAATGAAGCTAAATATATTCAGTTGAAAGCACTGTTTGTTCTGGAATTATATCCATACTAATTTTTTAGGTCATAATTTGTTTCTTAATGGTACTTGGTAATTGTTATTATTAATTTTTTAAATTTACCTTTGGGAAAAAATAAATATTGGTAACTTTTGGTCTATCTTCAAAATTTGGGGACTTCTTCTTTTTCTTTTTTCTGATTGGTAAAATCCCAAAGTCTGTTTACCTTAGAGATAAAGTAGTTAGAATGCTCTTGCAGTGCCAGTATTAAGGGCGCAGATCTTGCTGAAACCTTCTACTAAAGCAGATCTCAGTTAATGATAGTAATCAGGCAAAGCCTGTGCAAACAGTGGGAAGAGCTCTGCAGTTGCTTTTCCTTCCTTCTTGATCCGTGTGCTGCATAAGCTGGGGGCACCTTGTGTGGGGCCAGGATCACTGGTGCAGAAGAAGAAAGTGTCTCTGTGGGGTGGTAGTTCAAAGCCAGGGAAGGGGAGATGAGGGAACTGTGATGCATTTTAAAAAAATTTAATGGTCAAATCGAATGACCTTGTTTAGCATATCACGGTACTTTAAAAAATAATACTTTTGGTTTAACATAGTGCATCAGAGCTGTCAAAAGAGGAACCCGAGACTGAGGTTCTAAGGGACTAAAGAGGCAGAGCAGGTCTTTTATGTCCAGGTCTGGATTCCAAGACCAGTTACTTTCTCTTTATGCTGTTTGTTCCCATGCCATTGTTATATGGAGCTTCCTCCTGATATCAAGGTTTGGTAAAAAAAAATGATCACCTTCTTCTGCACCATGTAATGCCTGTCCCCATGCAGTGTTTTCTGAGAATCAGGAGATAGGCTCATGCTGCCTCTTAGTTCTTCTTTTGTATCAGCTTCTCCATAGATATAATCCGTGTTCAGGTCACGGCCAGCACGGCCAACCTCCCTCATTTTTGTCTCTGTTTTAAAGCACTCTGTTTCACTAACATGCATGCCTACATGTATGTGTATCTAAAATTATTTTGTTAATGGGAAATATAGGAGGCAAGTAAAGAGAAATGAAATTCTGTGATTGCAAAATTAGCTTCTGAAAAGTCGACATAAAGAGCAGTCCTTACTCTTATGTTTCTTTTCAAAATATTATTTCTTTCTTTCCTTTTTTTGGAGAATGTATTAAAATAGAGCCCTGTCTTGTGTCTGACTTTGCAGCTGTTTCCCTCAGTGTGGCCCCAGTGCGGGAAAACATGGGCACAGCTACTTCTGAGTCCACACATCAAGTAGAGCCAGAGCTGGAAAATGGGCAGATGAGATTTGTTGAAAATCAGACAGTAGGTAACATGGGCTTACATCCAGCGACTCCATCCACGTTTGCCGTCACTGCAGGAGCAGCCCCCAGGGCTCAGGGAGACACCACCGGTAAGACGGCTAGTTCCCAGGCATGCTCACGAGCCATGCCTTCTCATCCTGCATCTTAGAGCTTTGTCAGTTCAAGTTGCCTGTTGGAAGGAGACTGGTTTTTATTGACTGGGGAAGGGATGAAAATATTTTATCTTTTTTCAAGACCAGGAGTTTAGGTGGCCAGATAATTCAGTGTTAAGGTCCTGCATGTTTTGGGAGGTTCTAATTACTTCAGACTGTCCAGTTTTCAAAGTGTTTTGTCCTTATTGGTTAATACTATTCTGCTAAAATTAGAAATGTGGTATCAGTTTGATAGTGTCAGTAACTACTAGGTAGGCTTCTTTTAAGCTCCCCAGGATAGTTGATGTTGTGTTTATATTCCCAAGAGTTTCTGTTGGGCATGAAAGATTGGCATACTTTATAAAGAAGTGTGTGTTTTAAATGAAGTAAGAGCCCAGTGACATTCGATTAAGCTTAGATTTTTATTTAGTTTAGATGTCAATACCATGAGCCACCTGTTAAAGCTGCAGATTTAACTTTTGTTTAAGCTGAAAAGAACCAAAAATATATACAATATATGAGAACTTCTTTTGAGCTGAGAAGACCCAAACATTTAAAAAGAGATGTTCTTTTGGTGGTGTGGTCTGGGTGTATGATCACACCGGCCGGCGAAGGCCATGGAACCCGACCTCTCAGAGCTTTGAGTGACTGCCTGGCAGAGTGCCTTTGGCATAGGGAGTAGGCAAACATAAAACTAGTTTTCAGCTATTTTTTTTCAAGCCAGGACACTATTTCTTTATACAAGCTTTTGCCTAGAAGCCCAAAAAGTAAAAAGAACTGGAAAGAGGACCTACAGGGATGGGGTGTCACAGTACCTTCCAGAAACTCGAGGAGCTCCCCAGAGTACAGTTTTGGAGGGGAAAAACCCCACAATAAAGGTTCATTGTATATAGTGTGAAAGAGAGGAAAAGGAGAGGGTAGAGAGAAGATAGAAGAAAATTAAGGAGGAAAAAGAAGACAAAATTTAGAAACTGTGATGGGAATAAGGCAATACAGAATTGATGAGCATAGGAAAGAGGGGGTAGAGAGGTGGCAGGATGCACATCCAGCCCAGGAGCTGAGTATCCTTACTGTACCTTAAAGCCCCTGAGGGTGAGGCTGTGTTCATCAGCTACTGTTTATTGGGCAAATACTATGTGCTGAGGTGTTCTTAATACAGTCTTTTGCCCCCAGGGTAACCTGGTGAGCACCACTGGAAGAAACAGTAATGCTGAGAAGTTGTTTCTTCTGAGAGCACTGAGTTACTGAGTCGCTGAGCATCGAGGGGTGGGAACCCAGGGAGCCTGATTCCAGAGCACTTAAAGCGTACTGATGTTCATGACAATTGCCCAGAGTCACTGAGCTGCTACTTCCTTGGTGTTACATTTCTTTCTTTCTTTCTTTCTTTTTATTAAGGTATCATTGATACGTACTCTTATGAAGGTTTCACACGAAAAACATTGTGGTTATTACATTCCCCCCATATCGAGTCCCCCCCCCCATACCCCATTGCAGTCACTGTCCATCAGTGTAGTAAGATGCCACAGAGTCACTATTTCCTTCTCTGTGCTACACTGTCTTTCCTGTGCCCCCCCCCACACACAGTGTGTGCCAATCATAATAGCCCTCGTTCCCCTTCTCCCTCCCTCCCCACCCTTCCCCTTTGGTAACCGCTAGTCTCTTCTTGGAGTCTGTGAGTCTGCTGTTTTGTTCCTTCAGTTTTGCTTTGTTCTTATACTCCACAAATGAGGGAAATCATTTGGCATTTGTCTTTATCCACCTGGCTTATTTCACTGAGCATAATATCCTCCAGCTCCATCCATGTTGTTGCAAGTGGTAAGATTTGTTTCTTTCTTATGGCTGAATAGTATTCCATCTATGGGTCTGTTCTTGTGCCAGTACCAAATTGTCATGATAATTGTGGCTTTGTAGAAGAGCTTGAAGTTGGGGAGCATAACGCCCCCAGGTGTTACATTTCTTAAAAAAAAAAAAGGACATGAGTGACCCAAGTTAGAAGTCTTTGCATCAGGAAAACTTGATGGGAGAATAGAATCATAGAGTGGATCAGCTCGCTTCAGAGCCGGACAGTGCCTACGGACACCTTCAGCAGTGTCTTCCAGTTCAGCCCCTCACCTGCACGCTGCAGGCAGCGTTTTGGCTCCATCTGCAGCACAGCTTGTGCTTTTATGTGGTTAAAGCTGGAGCCCTGAGTTCCAGTTTCCCCATGCTTCCAGGAAGCTGTGCTCTTGAGCACGCCACCCTGCCTCTCTGTGTTTCATGTTCTTATCTAAAGAATGTAGGGAGTGGATGCCATTTTGCCTGAAATGGTTTGATTTATGTTGCCACCAGACAAAGTGATGGAAAGAATGGCATGGGGGAGGGTATAGATTGGAAGTCTTCTGAAATATCCTCTTGGGTTTGGAATACAGGGATGAGTTCTTTAGTTGAAATGTCGTGGTACTAGGAAATGGTGTTATTTGTATTATCTTGAATCAAGACCATTAGACACAGCAAAAAATTGCTTTATATAATACCCTGTTTCTGATGTCTAAACAAATATAATTAAACGCTTCTGTTTAAAAGTGACTATTTAGAAGAGTGTCAAATCACTGTTGGACTTAGCTGTCCAGGAGAATAGTACAGATCCTAAAAAAACTATGGCTTTAAGGTATATTCTCTTCTCCTTTTTGCATAATAATATTTATATATATATTTCCTTCTGTGCAAGTATAGAATGGCACTGGACTGGACTCTGATAAAAAGGAATTGTTTTCAGTAGGTCACATTGAAACATCAGTGATCCTGGTCATTCTTAATGAAAGGTGACTACAAATGTCTCGTTCCATCAACGCCCATTGTGTGTTTTTAAAATAGAACCTCTTCCAGTTTCTGGTCTTCGTCTTGCCTTCGTGGGTGTGACGCAAGTTGCTCTTATCTGGAAAAGCAAAAACGGCACCATCACCTGCCAGATGCTTCTTGAAAGCATTGGAAGCTGTGAGGAGTTGACTCAAGACTTAGCAGCTAACATTTCAGACCTGCAGCTAGGGATTCAACATAACATCACCGTGTATCTTTTAGAATCAAATGAGACACACAGAGATCCCCTGGCTACAGAGAATGGCTTAGGTGAGTTACAGAAGTATGCTTTGCTGGTTTTGATGCTCAGTAACTTAATATATTGAAACAAATACTGCTATTATATTTGTTGTTGTATTTGAGTTTTAGAATTTATAGAGTGCTTCTCCAATTTTAGTGTGACCCACAACTGCAGGAAAAATGAAAAAGGAAGGAAAAATTTTACGGGTCAGTGCAGTGGGGCTCAGAATAACAGTGGGGGCTCAAACTCCTTGCAGTCTGTCTTCTCAGAAAGGAGCCGGCCCCTTTAGCTGCTGATAAGTTTTGGTTGAACAAGTAACAGATGTGTTACTCCAAGTAGGGCCACTGGAGGAACATAATACAACCATGGAGAAAAGGGACGCTGAGCAGGCAAATCTAGCAGATGACTTCCACACTGACCATGGACTAGCCATTTGCAGATTTCAGAACATTTCCAGGGGTGACCCTGTGAATTGAGAACAAGTGCTCAATCCCCATTTTACACATGAGGAAAGAGAACTATAAAATGGGTGTTAGAATTCTTGATTGCAAGAGACAGAAACTAGACATTAAATAGCTTAATTGAGCAACTTACTAGCTCATGTTTATTCCTCTGCTATGGGCAGCAAGGCTTTGAAGAAAGAGATGAGATGACTTTCCTCTCTTCTCCTTGCTTCTTTCTTTTTATCAGCTTTGTCTCAGACTGGCTTCCTGTACACAACTTCAGGAGAAACGGCCACTGGCCATTCTTCTGTTACCCTTCCTATCAGCAGGGATCCGGTCCAGGGGAGAGATTCCTTGAGAGTGGGCTCTGATGAGCCAAGTCTGAAGCATATGGCTGTCCCTAGCCATGTTTGCAGCTGCGTGGGAGAAGATGATTTCTGGAAAGAATGGGGAGAGATACAAATAGCAGAGCTTGGAAGAGTTCCTGGGACAAAAGCAAGAAAGTGAAATATCTGTCCCAAGTCAGGGTCTTTTCCGGAGGCTGTGTCTCTGGGGGAGTAAGGGGAGGGATATTTGTGGAGTACTAACTGTGCGTACTGTCTGATGTATCTGTCATCCTATGGAGGAGGGCAGAGGCGCTGAAAGAAGAGGGGGACAGGCTTCTGTTGCAGTTAATGTCTTTCCTTTGATATTTGAAACAGATGCCAACAACACAGAGACCTTCACCCAGCCTCCTGGGAGCCCCACTGCTCCTGTGCACCCTCTCCATCATACAGACCCACCCTTGGACCGTCCTCTGACTTTCCACACACAAGTCCTGGATTTTGGGTTAACGTCTCATGCACCGAACAAGGCACCTGTTCATTCTCGAGCAGCAGATGGCACAGAAGGACAGCCCCAGTGCATAGATTTCAGCACAAGTATGTTGAATTTTGTAAAATAACTTCAGTCACAGTTTTCTAGCACAGAGTTTCATCTTCTGTGATTCTGGTTATCTCTTGCTTCACAAGTGGTTTTGTTGTCAGAGGGAGTTTTCTGGAAGAGATTTTGGACGGAGCAGATCTGGGGAATTTCTTCCTAACTCTGGGGCCAAGACTCTTTCAGCTCAGTAAAACATACTGAACAGGTACTGTGTGCAGATTGTAGGCACTGCTCCTTCATGTCTTTCTTTCATATCTCTGCATACTAGCCAGTGAGAGAAACTGGTGTGACATTTTTCTCCTGTAAATAGATATTCATTTTGTTGATAATAGTTAAGTATTTTCCCCTTGAGGTAAAAAAATGAGTTTCCTTTTTTGGCCTGACCTTGGAGTGTATACTCATCTTCCTACTGACTTTGTTGACATGCACATTGATGCTTTCTACCTATAATTTATTACTTTCCCACTATGTAAATTGACTGATATTTGGAGGCTTTTTGGATCGGTGCTGATGAGACTGTGGGGAGAAAGACTCCAACAGCTTTCTCCCTAGCCTCCGAGTAGCTTGCCCACATTGCTGGTTGGTGGAACCTGACCCCAGGCCATCTGGCAGAGTGCCCCCTGCCCTCCTCCCCCCACCCCAGCGATGTATGCAGGGGTCAGCCTTCCGGGGCCCAGAGCAGGCAGAGAGGATGGGTCGGGAGGGTGGGGTGGACAAGTGCAAATAATGGGCACTCTTATATTGTCTTTCCTTGAGGTTAGGACTGTTATTTTGATTTTATAGGTGAGGAATTGGAGCTCAAGTGATTTTCCTTAGATCCACCTGGCTATTAAAGCAGAACTGACCTTGGAATCGAGCCCCATCTCATGCTAAAGTCTGTGAACCTTAATTGATCATGTATAGTGTTGTGTTTGTTCTTGGGTGAATTATGCTTGGGAACTTTTCTGGGTCACACAGCACCTAGGGCAAGGCATGTGGAGTCCATGTTATTGTTTGAGGAGTCCACCCAGTCTGTAAGAGGCAACTCAATAGAACAAAGAGTACCTATGCAATTCCAATTAGCCAGGCTGTTTCTTCACTGAAGATGACGTCTGACTTTTGCTGGGCCCCCCACACATTGGTGTATGTTGTGGTTATGGTTAAATCATGTACAATGGGAAGGAACAATCTCTTTAAGTGTGTTTCTTGGATCAGATGACGTGCCCTGACGACAGCTTCCTCTCTCTCTGACGCAGCCGTTCTGGTCACTGTTCACTCCTCTCTTGTGTCTTCACAGATTCCAGTCAGATTTTTGACCTTAAAGTCGTGAATGTCAGCGCCACCAACATGGCCCTGTCCTGGAAAATGGACGGTAATGAGTCCTGTGTCTATATCTACAACATTCAGGTTGCCAACAAGGACTCCGTCCTCGATTTCAACGTCAGTGACACCCATGCCATTGTCTCTTCCCTCACGTCGAGTACCTTATACAACATCACAGTGTATCCTTTCCTCGTCAACCGTTCAGGGGGCGTGCCGGAGTTTCTCCAAGTGTACACCCGTGAGTTTGCTCATTGCTTCGCTGACCCCTGTCACCTCCTGCTGTGTGCCAGGCCCAGGTACACAGAGCCCTGTTCCTGTCAAGGAAAGCACAGCTCAGTGGTGGGCCCGCAGGGACTGTGGCCCCTTCAGCACGTGCCATATAACAGGGATCATTGGTCGGCCCTCCCCACGTGTTGAGCTTCATGCAACGTGCTTTCTTTGTGCTGTCCTGTTTAATGTTCTCAAGTCTGTGACATGGTGGGTATTAGCCTTACGTTATGGGTGAGGAAGCCAGGACTGAGAGAGGTGTGCCTTAGGCAGGTGTCACAGCTGGTAAGTGACAGAGGTGGGCTTAGCTGTCTGGGCTGTCTCAATTCCAGCCTGTGCTTTTAACGACCATTCTAGTGTGGCAGAGCCTAAAATAAACTGATACGCGGAGACAAAAGGACCTGGCTGTTCCTGTCCCTTTGCCCTTTGGGTGCCGACGTTATAATGAAGCAGGACGCAGCTGTATCTCATCCTTCCTTTGCTTAGTTGTCCCTTAAAGATAAAATGATAGGCAGCAAATAAAAGGGTTTCTATCGGTAATTGGAGGTAAAACAAGAATGGTATACCAGCAGTGTAGTAGTGGACCACATCAGTACCCCACTGGACAGGGAGCTAGCTTCATGAGGATTGCAGCTGCCTTCATGGTCGGTATTAGGATGCCTGTGACACAGGTGAGAAAACTGCAGCTGAGCATGGCTGGACAGTTGCCTCGGGCCACAGAGCTAGTGAGCGGCAGAGCCAGGACACGGACCTAGGGTGCTGGCTCTGGACCCAGGGCTCGTTCTGCAAGAATGCTGTACTCGAGTGGGTGTTGCTTCCCGGGAAGCATATTATAGGCATCCTTACAAATGTCTCCTCGGTTGGCCCTGTGGGGTTAACAGAATCTGCTGTCACTTTGTCACTTTTTACTTTTTTCCTGTTTTTTATTTTTTAACAGCTATAAAAATGTTGAGTGAAGATACAGCCCTTGCTAAGAAATGACATGCTTCCTGTAAATGGGTCATAATTTATCTATGAAAGGAGGGACAACAGCAGAAACCTAGATAATTGTTGATGACATAACTACTCCAATATTTGTTCCCTTTTTCTATACATTTTTCAAGTTTATTTTAACTAAAAGATTTATTAAAATTGCCCCAAAGGACACTGTAAAAAAATTGTTTTGTTTACCATCTATGGTATTGTTAGAAGTAAAATAAAATTTTTTTTTTCTCTGGATCTTGACAAAGAGTGTAAACTCTTGGACACTGACAGTACCTGATACGGTGCTCCTGAGACTCATGGGAATGAAATGGAGATCTAGCTGTATGTTCTGGAGTTGTTTCTCCTGGAAGTTGAAAGCAGGTGTCATGCAAAAGAGAATATACAACTTTTTTTTTTAATTGACGTATAGTTGGTATACAATGTATATTTGTTTCAAGTATACAACATAGTGATTTGACAGTTATCTACATTATTAAATGCTCAACCCAACTAGTGTAGTTACTGTTCTGTCAACATAACAAAGATGTTACAGAACTATTGACTGTATTCTCTATGCTGTCCTTTCATCCCTGTGACTAATTTATATTATGATTGTGATTTTGTGTCTCTTCATCCCCTTCACCCGTGTTACCCACCCATCCCAGCCCCGCCTCCATGGTAACCACCAGTCACTTCTCAGTGTCTATGAGTCTGTTGATGTTTGTTCTTTTTGTTTGTTTGTTTTTAGATTCCGCGTGTAAACGAAATCATTTTGTTTATTATCTTTCTCTGCCTGGCTTATTTCAATGAGCAAAATACCCTCTAGGTCCATCCATATTGTCCCAAATGGCAGGATTACTTTTTTACTGTTTAATCTATTAGTTAGGATTAGGTTCACCTATGAGTAACAAAAAACTCCCCAAGTATTAATGGCTTAAAGAAGACAGGAGTTTCTCTGTCATTGTAAAAGAGGCCCAGTGCTAGGCAGGATGGATGGTATGGAGTCCGTCAGGACTTGGTGGTAGCAAACAGAAGCTATGAGGTTTTTTAAGCTGAGAGGGATTTCGTCCTGGGAATCGAGGATCCACAGAATCGTTGGAAGGGCTGGTGCGTTAGTCCTCTCGGGTTGCCATGACATGTACCACAGACTAGGAGGCTTAGCAGATATTTATTTTCTCACACTTGTGGAGTTGAGAAGTCTGAGACTGAGGGATGCAGTCGGTTTCTTCTGAGGCCTCCCTCCTTGGCCTGTAGATGGCGGTCTCTTTGTATCTTCACGTAGTTGCCCTTTGGTCTGTGCATGTCTGTGAACTTACCTCTTCTGATAGTGACGCCAGACATGGGATTAGGGCCCACCTTAATCACCTCATTTTACCTTAATTACCTCTTTAAAGACCCTCTCTCCAAATAACAGTCACATCCCAAGGCACTGGGGATTAGGACTGCAACATATGAATTTTGTGGGGATACAGTTAATTTATAACAGCTGAGGGTGTCTAACTCCCCACCGGGGGCGCCACCAGCTTGGTCCAACAGCAGCTCTGGCTACGGTTGTTGGCTCCAGGAATGCATGTTCTGCACTGCAATCCTGGGATCCCGAGGGCCACAGCTACCAGCACAGCCACAATACTGTTTCGAGAGCTAGGCAGCCTGAGCTCCAGTCATCACATCCATGCTCCAGCTACAGAAAGGAGGAAGGGCAGAAGTAGTGCTCCATGCTTTAGGGATACTCACTGGAAGTTACATCGCACTTCTGCTCACATCTCATCATCAGAAATTATTTGCATGTCTAATCTAGGTGCAGGGAAGGCTCGTAAATGTAGTCTTTGTTCCAAAGATATGCGCACGGGTAAAACAGGAGTGTATGACTAAGGAAAAAGGGGGAATGGATTTTGGGGGTCAACTGGAGCCTCTCTTGCACCTCCCTACACAGAGGCTCTGGGAGGTTTGTAATGTATTGAAAATAAAGCAACCAGCAGTGGCCAAGTTCTTCCTCCAGAGCCTGAGCCCTTGCCCACTTAGGGTTCATGCCTCCTCTCATTCCTGTGAGTGACTTTGTACAACCTAAGCACACATTTTGCACTCTTGTAGTCAGGTGTTCTCTCAATGGACAGAAATGCTTGTGTTGTAGGTGATAATACAAACAAGGGTAAGAGAGAGGTCACGTGTCCCAAATGTGCATTTAATTTCTATAAATATTTGTGAGGTCTAGGCACCCTTGTCTTCTGGAGAAATAGATTCTTAATCTAGTCATTTACTTTCTTCCCGCAGGTCCTGCTCCAGTTTCTGACTTTCGAGTGACATGTGTCAGCATAAGGGAAATTGGCTTAGCTTGGAGCAGCAATGACTCAGTTTCCTTTAAGATATGTATCACCTCGTGTGGAGAGACTCCAGTGAACACAACTACCAGCCAGAGTATTGTCATTAATGGCCTGCAGCCTGCAACCAGCTACGTTTTTGAAATAGTTCCGCAAGGACCGAATGGGACTGAAGGGGCTTCCCAGACAGTCGGCGGTAGAACAGGTAAACAGTGTTTTCTGTGAAACAATGATTTTTCTTAAAGAAAATGAGTAGAGGTTTTATAAATGTCAGGTTTTCCAAACATTGCTTTTCTTTTAATTATCTAAGAAAAATCTTTAAGAAACTTTATAATGACAGTAATGCATATTCATTATATACAATATAAATAAGTGAGAAGAAAAATAATCACATGTAAACCATCAACCAGAGATAATCACTGATAACTTATGGTGTAGGATGTTTTACAATTTCACACATACACCTATGCATAATGTATACATACACACACACACACACATGCATACATACATTCTTTTAGACACATTGAAGTCATCCTGTACACGTGGGCTTATTATCTTCTATTTCCACTATCCTTCTATTTTATTACCAGTTTATTATGAATATTCTTCCCTGTCAGTATGAACATTTCTACAGGATAATAGTACTACCTGCCTGACATTCCATTGTCTCAATCTGTCTATTCAAATAGTCTAATTCTTTTATTTATTTATTTTTATTAAGGTATTAGGTATTATTGATATACACTCTTATGAAGGTTTCACATGAAAAAACAATGTGGTTACTACATTTACCATATTATTAAGTCCCCACCCATACCCCAATACAGTCACTCTCCATCAGTGTAGTAAGGTGCCACAGATTCACTGTTTGCCTTCTCTGTGCTACACTGTTTTCCCCGTGATCCCCCACACCATGTGTACTAAACATAATGCCCCACAATCCCCTTCTCCCACCTTCCCCACCCGCCCTCCCACAGCCCTCCCATTTGGTAACCACTAGTTTTCTTGGAGTCTCTGAATCTGCTGCTATAGTTCCTTCAGTTTTGCTTCGTTGTTATACTCCACAAATGAGGGAAATCATTTGGCCCCTGTCTTTCTGCGCCTGGCTTATTGCACTGAGCATAATATCCTCCAGCTCCATCCATGTTGTTGCAAATGGCAGGATTTGTTTCCTTCTTGTGACTGAATAGTATTCCATTGTGCATATGTACCACATCTTCTTTGACCATTCAACTACTGATGGACACTTAGGTTGCTTCCATATCATGGCTATTGTAAAAAGTGCTGCAATAAACATAGGGGTGCATATGTCTATTTGAATCTGAGAGGTTGTATTCTTTGGGTAAATTCCAAGGAGTGGGATTCCCGGGTCAAATGGTATTTCTATTTTTAGTTCTTTGAGGAACCTCCGTATTGGTTTCCACAATGGTTGAACTAGCTAACATTCCCACCAGCAGTGTAGGAGGGTTCAACTTTCTCTGCATCCTTGCCAGCATTTGTTGTTCTTAGTCTTTTGGATGCTGGCCATCCTTACTGGTGTGAGGTGATATGTCATTGTGGTTTTAATTGGCATTTCCCTGATGATTAGTGATGTGGAGCATCTTTTCATGTGCCTGCTGGCCATCTGAATTGCTTCTTTGGAGAAGTGTCTATTCATGTCCTCTGCCCATTTCTTAATTGGATTATTTGCTTTTTGTTTGTTGAGGTGCATGAGTTCTTTAAATATGTTGGATGTCAACCCCTTATCGGATATGTCATTTATGAAAAATTCTCCCATACTGTAGGACGTCTTTTTGTTCTACTGATGGTGTCCTTTGCTGTACAGAAGCTTTTCAACTTGATATAGTCCCACTTGTTCATTTTTACTTTTGTTTCCCTTGCCCGGCGAGATATGTTCATGAAGAAGTTGCTCATGTTTATGTCCAAGAGATTTTTGCCTATGTTTTTTTCGAAGAGTTTTATGGTTTCATGACTTACATTCAGGTCTTTGATCCATTTTGAGTTTACTTTTGTGGATGGGGTTAGACAGTAGTCCAGTTTCATTCTCTTGCATATAGCTGTCCAGTTCTGCCAACACCAGCTGCTGAAGAGGCTGTCATCTCCCCATTGTATATCCAAGGCTCCTTTATCATATATTAATTGACCGTATATGTTTGGGTTAATGTTCAGATTTTCTATTCTGTTCCACTGGTCTGCGGTCTGTTCTTGTGCCAATACCATATTGTCTTGATTACTGAAGTTTTGTACTAGGGCTTGAAGTCTGGGAGCGTAAGTCTCCCTGTTTTATTCTTCCTTCTGAGGATTGCTTTGGCTATTTGGGGTCTCTTGTGGTTCCACATGAATTTTAGAACTATTTGTTCCTGTTCATTGAAGAATGCTGTTGGTATTTTGATAGGGATTGCATTGAATCTGTAGATCGCTTTAGGTAGTGTAGCCATTTTGACAGTATTTATTCTTCCTGGCCAAGAGCATGGGATGAATTTCCATTTGTTAGTGTCCTTTTTAATTTCTCTTAGGAGTGTCTTGTAGTTTTCAGGGGATAGGTTTTTCACATCCTTCGTTAGGTTTATTCCTAGGTACTTTATTCCTTTTGATGCAATTGTGAATAGAACTGTTTTCCTGATTTCTCTTTCTGCTAGTTCATCTTTAGAGTATAGGAAAGCAACAGACTTCTGTGTGTTAATTTTGTATCCTGCAACTTTACTGAATTCAGATATTCTAGTAGTTTTGGAGTGGAATCTTTAGGGTTTTTTTATGTACAATATCATGTCATCTGCAAATAGTGACGATTTGACGACTTCTTTACCAATCTGGATGCCTCGTATTTCTTTGATTTATCTGATTGCTGTGGCTAGGACCTCCAGTACTATGTTGAATAACAGTGGGAGAGAAGGGATCCCTGTCTTGTTCCCGATCTTAGATGAAAAGTTTTCAGCTTCTCGTTAATAAGTATGATGTTGGCTGTGGGTTTGTCATATATGGCCTTTATTTTATTGAGGTACTTGCCCGCTATACCCATTTTGTTGAGAGTTTTAATCATTAATGGATGCTGAATTTTGTCAAATGTTTTTTCAGCATCTATAGAGATGATCATGTGGTTTCTGTTCTTCTTTTTGTTGATGTGGTGGATGATGTTGATGGATTTTCAAATGTTGTACCATCCTTGCATCCCTGGGATGAATCCCACTTGATCATGGTGTATGATCCTCTTGATGTATTTTTGAATTCGGTTTGCTAGTATTTTGTTGAGTATTTTTGCATCTATGTTCATTAGGGATATTTGTCTGTAATTTTCTTTTTTGGTGAGGTCTTTTCCCGGTTTTGGTATTAGAGTGATGCTGGCTTCATAGAATGAGTTTGGAAGTATTCCTTCCTCTTCTATTTTTTGGAAAACTAAGGAGAATGGGTATTATTTCTTCTGTATATATGTCTGGTAAAATTCAGAGGTGAATCCATCTGGCCCGGGGGTTTTGTTCTTAGGTAGTTTTTTTGATTACCGCTTCAATTTCTTTGCTGGTAATTGGTGTGTTTAGGTTTTCTGTTTCTTGCTTAGTCAGTGTTGGAAGGTTGTATTTTTCTAAGAAGTGGTCCATTTCTTCCATGCTTTCCAGCTTGTTAGCATATAGATTCTCATAATATTCTCTTATAATTCTTTGTATTTCTGTGGGGTCTGTTGTTATTTTTCCTTTCTCATTTCTGATTCTGTTTATGTGTGTAGATTCTCTTTTTCTCTTAATGAGTCTGGCTAGGGGTTTATCTATTTAGTTTATTTTTTCAAAAAACCAGCTGTTTATTTCATTGATTTTTTTCTATAGTTTTATTCTTCTCAATTTTATTTATTTCTTCTCTAATCTTTATTATGTCTCCCCTTCTGGTGACTTTGGTCCTCATTTGTTCTTCTTTTTCCAATTTCAATAATGGTGTCTTTAGACTGTTCATTTGGGATTGTTCTTCCTTCTTTAAACAGGCGTGGATTGCGATATACTTTCCTCTTAGCACTGCCTTTGCTGTGTCCCACAGAAGTTGCGGCTTTGTGTTGTTGTCATTTGTCTCTATATATTGTTTGATCTCTGTTTTAATTTGGTCATTGACCCATTGATTATTTAGGAACATGTTATTAAGCCTCCATATGTTTGTGAGCCTTTTTTTTTCTTTCTAAAATTTATTTCCAGTTTTATACTTTTGTGATCTGAGAAGTTGGTTGGTAGAATTTCAATATTTTTGAATTTACTGAGGTTCTTTTTGTGGCCTAGTAGGTGGTCTATTCTGGAAAATGTTCCATGTGCACTTGAGAGGAATGTGTATCCTGCTGCTTTTGGGTGTAGAGTTCTGTAGATGTCTGTTAGGTCCATCTGTTCTAGTGTGTTGTTCAGTGCCTCTGTGTCTTTACTTATTTTCTGTCTGGTTGATCTGTCCTTTGGAGTGAGTGGTGTGTTGAAGTCTCCTAAAATGAATGCATTGCCTATTGTTTTCTCCTTTAATTCTGTTAGTATTTGTTTCACATATGTTGGCCCTCCTGTGTTGGGTGCATATATATTTATAATGGCTATATCGTCTTGTTGGACTGACCCCTTTACCATTATATAATGTCCTTCTTTATCTCTTGCTACTTTCTTTGTTTTGAACTCTTATTTTGTGTGATGCAAGTACTGCAACACCTGCTTTTTTCTCCTTGTTGTTTGCATGATATATCTTTTTCCATCCCTTCACCTTTAGTCTGTATATCTTTGGGTTTGAGGTGAGTCTCTTGTAAACAGCATATAGATGTATCTTGCTTTTTTATCCATTCTATTACTCTGTGTCTTTTGATTGGTGCATTCAGTCCATTTTCATTTAGGGTGATTATTGATAGATATGTACTTATTGCCATTTCTGGCTTTAGATTTGTGGTTACCAAAGGTTCAAGGGTAGCTTCTTTAGTATCTAACAGTCTAACTTAACTCTCTTGTTAAGCTATTATAAACAGTCTGATGGTTCTTTATTTCTCTCTCTTCTTCTTCCTCCTCCATTCTTTATGTACTAGGTGTTTTATTCTTTAGTCTTTTCCATTTCCTTTGACTGTTTTTGTGGATAGTTGATTTTACTTTTTGCCTTTAGTTATTATTTGGATGGTCTGCTTTCTTTGCTGTGATTTTCTCTGGTGACATCTTTTTAGCTTTAGGCATGTTTCCATCTAGAGCAGTCCCTTTAAGATATCCTGTAAAGGTGGTTTGTGGGAGGCAAATTCCCTCAGCTTTCGCTTGTCTGGGAATTGTGTAATCCCTTCCTCAAATTTAAATGATAATCGTGCTGGATACAGTATTCTTGGTTCAAGCCCCTTCTGTTTCATTACATTAAATATATCATGCCATTCTCTTCTGGCCTGTAAGGTTTCTGTTGAGAAGTCTGATGATAGTGTGATGGGTTTTCCTTTGTAGGTGATCTTTTTTCTCTCTCTAGCTGCCTTTAATACTCTGTCCTTATCTTTGATCTTTGCCATTATAATTATTATGTGTCTTGGTGTTGTCTTCCTTGGGTCCCTTGTGTTGGGAGATCTGTGGGCTTCCGTGGACTGAAAAACTATTTGTTTCCTCAGCATGGGGAAGTTTTCAGCAATTATTTCTTCAAAGACACTTTCTATCCCTTTTTTCTGTCTCTTCTTCTGGCACTCCTGTAATGCGTATATTGTTCCGTTTGGATTGGTCACACAGTTCTCTTAATATTCTTTCATTCTTAGAGATCCTTTTATCTCTCTCTGCCTCAGCTTCTCTGTATTCCTGTTCTCTGATTTGTATTCCATTAAAAGTCTCTTGCACCTCGTCCATTTTGCTCTTAAGCTCATCGATCACTTGTCTGATTTCTGCATTGTCTTTCCTGACTTCCCTCACTTCCTCCCTTAGCTCTTTCATATTTCTCTGTAGATCCATCAGCATGGTTATGACTTTTATTCTGAATTCTTTTTCAGGAAGATTGTATAAATCTATCCCATCAGGCCCTCTCTCTGGGGTTGTCTGGGTGATCCTTCTCTGGACCATATTCCTCTGTCTTTTCATGGTGAAAGAAGTGGTTGCTGGTAGGTGCCACGTGTGTCAGCTGGGAGAACAAAGTCCCTTCCTGCTTGTTGCTCTCCTTCCTCTTCTCTGGGGCCTGAATTTGTTTGTCGCCCACTGGGAGGTTGTCTCTGGGCTAATCCTCAGAGCTGCCTGTGTGCCGGGTTGCCCTCAGCCTAGGGTCTATAGCACTGCGGGGGTTTGAAGTCTCGCTGCGTGCGTTCTGGTCCCCTTGGTGCTTTCCAGCCCTTGGTGTGGGATCTGGGGTCCTTCCCACTTAGCTGCGCACCTTCTGGAAGTAGATTCTGTGAGTATGCTTTGGGTAGGGCTCTCTTTCGCTGTTCCACAGCAGTGGAGGCTCCCGGATCCTTTGTGGTGTTGGCTGGTTGTGGGGGAACGAATGGGAGGCTGGTGATCACTGTGGGAATCCTCGCGCAGCTGCTTTGCCCGGTCACTGGCCAGGGGGTCCGAAATTCCCCAAGACTCCTAGCCTTCTGGGCTGAGTGCGCTGGGACGATTTTGTTCCACTGTTGGGCCTTTGTCTCTTTAAGACTTTAACCAAACAAAAAAACAAAAACAAACAAACAAAAAAAGCCCCTGTTTTTCTTTTGTCCAGGGGAGCCAGCTGAGGGGACCCGCTTGTTGTTGCTGCCTCGGATCCTGCCCTTCTTTTTCTCTAATCTCTGATACACCGCGCGATGTGTGTCAGTGCTCCCGGTGCAGATCAGCAGGGCTGGTTATTTAGCGGGCCTGTGCTTCCACTCTCTCCCCACTCTGAATCTTTTCCTCCCGCCGGTGCACTGGGGTGGGAGAGTGCTCGGGTCCTGCCCAGTCTTGGCTTTGTATCCTACCCGCTTCTTGAGGCACTGAGTTCTCAGAGGTGTAGCTGTAGCCTGGCTGTTGTATTGTATCTTCTGGTCTCTTTTTTAGGAATAGTTGTGTTTGTTATATTTTCACAAATATATATGGTTTTGGGAGGAGATTTCCGCTTCCCTGC
>JAVSCE010009157.1:0-26477 GCA_032199065.1 Smutsia gigantea
AGACAATTTGGTATTGGCACAAAAACAGACCCACAGATCAGTGGAATAGAATAGAAAATCCAAACATTAACCCAAACACATACAGTCAATTAATATTTGATAAGGGAGCCTTGATAAAGGCATTTCTAAGAGGGGAGATGACAGCCTCTTCAGCAGCTGGTGTTGGAAAACTGGACAGCTACATGTAAGAGAATGAAATTGGACTACTGTCTAACCGCATACACAAAGGTAAACTCAAGGTGGATCAAAGACCTGAATGTAAGTCATGAAACCATAAAACTCTTAGAAAAAAACATAGGCAAAATCTCTTGGACATAAACATGAGCAACTTCTTCATGAACATATCTCCCTGGGCAAGGGAAACAAAAGCAAAATGAACAAGTGGGACTATATCAAGCTGAAAAGCTTCTGTACAGCAAAGGACACCATCAGTAGAACAAAAAGACATCCTACAGTATGGGAGAATATATTCATAAAAAACGTACCTGATAAAGGGTTGACATCCAAAATATATAAAGAACTCATGCACCTCAACAAACAGAAAGCAAATAATCCAATTAAGAAATGGGCAGAGGACATGAATAGACACTTCTCCAAAGAAGAAATTCAGATGGCCAACAGGCACATGAAAAGATGCTCCACATCGCTAATCATCAGAGAAATGCAGATTAAAACCACAATGAGATATCACCTCACACCAGTGAGGATCGCCAACATTCCAAATACAAATAAGAACAAATGTTGGCCAGGATGTGGAGAAAAGGAACCCTCCTACACTGCTGGTGGGAATGCAAATTAGTTCAACCATTGTGGAAAGCAGTATGGAGGTTCCTCAAAAAACTCAAAATAGAAATACCATTTGACCCAGGAATTCCACTCCTAGGAATTTACCCTAAGAATGCAGCAGCCCAATTTGAAAAGGACAGATGCACCCCTGTGTTTATTGCAGCACTATTTACAATAGCCAAGAAATGGAAGCAACCTAAGTGTCCATCAGTAGATGAGTGGATAAAGAAGATGTGGTACAATGGAATATTATTCAGCCATAAGAAGAAAACAAATCCTACCATTTGCAAGAACATGGATGGAGCTAGAGGGTATTATGCTCAGTGAAATAAGCCAAGCTGAAAAAGACAAGTATCAAATGATTTCACTCATATGTGGAGTATAAGAACAAAGAAAAAATACTGAAGGAACAAAACAGCAGCAGACTCACAGAACCCAAAAACGGACTAATAGTTACCAAAGGGAAAGGGACTGTGGAAAATGGGCGGGAAGGGAGGGATAAGAGGGAAAAAGGGGCATTACGATTAGCAGATGTAATGTTGGGGGGGCACGGGGAGGGCAGTACAACTCAGAGAAGACAAGTAGTGATTCCATAGCATCTCACTACGCTGATGGACAGTGACTGTAATGGGGTTGGTGGGGGGGACCTGATGAAGGGGTAGTTTAATAATCATAATATTGCACATGTAATTGTAAATTAATGATAATAAAATAAATTATATTAAAAAAAATTGTGGGCGGGTTAGCCAGCCATGTGGCTGAGGTCCAGCAGGCAGGGGCTCTGACCCCAAGCACCAGGTTTCTGGGGTGGCCAGCACCCCCCATCATGCCTTCTTGAGGTAGCTGGAGGCCCCTTTGGAGAACTCAGGTCTGGGATGCTGACCTATGGGATCCAGCCAGAGAAGCCAAGGATGAGAAAGGAGGTCCTGGCACACATGATGGGAAGCCCGCCTCAGTGGTTCGGGGTGCACACAGTCATACGCCCTGCCCCCCTGCCCCCATGGGAGGGAGGGTCTCGGCAGCAGTGCAGAGCACCAGCTGTGTGCCAGGCACGGTGCCTGCAGGGCGATGGTGCAGAATCCCGAGGACAAACTGCATGGAGCCAGGACTCATTACCCCTTAGTTCAGACGGGGACCTGTGGGCGCCCAGAGCCTAAGGCTCCACTGGGGTCCCACTGGGTAGGATGAGGTCCACAGGGTGCGAAGCCAGGTTGGCTTAACGCTGATGCCATCCCATTTGCCACCAGGGTGAGCTGCCTCTGGGTAGCCGAGGAGAGCTCCGAGGGCCAGGGGTTTCCTCTTTTCTGTCCACCCCATGTCTACCCTCTTGGCAGTCAGAGTCAGTCAGCAGGACCAAAGTAGGTAAAGTGGTCCCGGACACGCTTCTCCCAAGAAAGTCCCCAGGCCCTAACGGTTTTACAGTCAGGTTCTTAGTCAAACCAAAAGCAAGGAAAGAAATGGAAGCTACTCTGCTCATTACCTAAGGCTGGCCTAATCCCACCAAACCCCGATGATGTGGATGGGACCAGCACCGTCACAGGAAGCCTCCATCATGACTCCACAGCCTAAATGACCTGTCCGCAAATGGAATCCCACAGTTATGAAAACAACACTGCACCACCAACACTGAATATGATTTATATAACAAAAGCAAAGTACCTCTTTACACTAACTTCAAGGAGAAAACCTATATGAACATGTTAGTAGGCACAAAAAAGACATTTAAGATGATTCAAAATCCACTGATAAGTTACATACGGAGGGAAACTTTCATAATTTGCTTAGCAGCAACAAAAGGAACCTCCCAGAAACCTAGGCAAACACTGTCCCCATGGTGCGATAGTGGGGCCGTCCCCGCCCCAGCCGGAACACTCCACCCCCAGCCAGCTCGGGAGTGCTGCCGGGGCACTTAGAAGAGGAGCAGAGAGCCCTGCCCAGGAAGAAATGGGCTCTGATTGTTTGCAGCCGGCATGACCATTTACCTAGAAAACCCAGGAGAACCTACTGAAAAACTATTAGAGCAAGTGAGAGCATCTAATAACAGCCCGACCTGAGAGCCTCACACACCAGAAGCAGAAGCAGTAATGCGGCAGCAGGCCTCAGGGGAGGCCCTGCTCTCAGCAGCTGCGCACGCTCAGGACCCTGGAGCTCCGCTCCACACACACCGGCAGGACCATCCCAGGGACCCCACATCATCCCGAAGGACAGGCAGGGGGCTGTCACCAATGGGGGAGAAACTCATGGTCCCAACACTCAACAGACAAAGTGGCAAAGCCAGTCAGCTCCCAACAACACACATGGTCATTTTCTCAGAACTTGACAAGTTGTTTCCGAAATTCCTACTGAAGAATGAATTCACCAGAATAGCCAAGATGAATGTGAGAAAGACAGAGATGGGACTGGCCTTCCCGCTGTCAGGACGAATTATGCCACGGCGATGGAAGTGCCAGGGTTGGCGTGAGAAAGGACACCCAGCCAGGGATTTGAGGATGTGAGAGAGGAGGCCTCAGAGGCACCTGTCCCGAGGGTGATGCACACGATGCGCACAGCATCCCGTGCGGTGGGCACGCCCCACCACTCCCAACTCTACTGATGGGGAAATGGAGGCAGAAGGCTGCAGCAGCTTACCTAACCTTGGCAGGGTCTGTGCTGGGCCTGGGTCCCCTAAGCGGCTATGCTACCTGGTGGCCATGGGCCTTCCCACAGCTAGGGGAGCACCTCAGAGCCCCACACTGAGGAACAGACGGGGGAATGCAGGAGAGAGGGTCTCTGCATGGAGAAGATTCTTATTCAATATACACAAGCCAGCCTACGCAGGGGACAGGGAGGGCAGGGTGATAGTGGGCAGGGCCACACACAGTCATGGCCAGCTTACCGTCAGAGTGCCTGCAAGCCTGCAGGGGACAGATGGGCAGGAAAGGAGGCAAAAGATGGGTGAACGGCAGTTCACAGTAGAGAAAACAGAACAATACACCAATATCCTTGTGAAGGGCTCTCTGCCTCGCTGGTCATGAGGGAGATAGAGCAGGGAGCCAGGGGAGGTCATGACATGACAGCAGGGCTCCCCTGGACCCTCCCACCTGTGCCCACACAGGCCCGGCAAGGACATCCACCACAGCCCGAATGCTCAGGCCTCAGAACAACACTGTACTGTGAACAAGCAGGTCAGCATGACTGCGTGGACAAATCTCCACAAATGCAGAACAAACCAGTCAATGGATCTTATTTATGTTAAAAACCAACACAACTCTGCTCCAAAAGCACCCCAGCCAGTGGGGTTTCTCTGGGCAGGCAGCTCACCCGTGAGGCAGACCGTCCCCACGGCACAGTGGCAGCTCAAGGGCGGCGGCCAGGGGTGGGGTGTAAAGGCTGAGCCTCAACCACAGTGCCGGACAAGGAGACCTGTGTTACTGGACAGGAGAAAACCAAGGGGTTGACCTCCAAGCTTCACCAGGCAGAGCCCCCAAGCCCTGTCGGGGGCCCATTGCCAGGCAGGCCTCTGCGGAGGAGCCCAGTTCTCAGGCTGGGCAGGTGACGTCCTGGGAAGATGTTCTTTGCCCCAGGCTCCTTTTAGGAGCCCAGACTGCTTATAATGCTCTAGCTGACTAGCCCAGGGTTAGGGTATGATTGAGGGGCAATCATTCATGTTTGGTTCAATATATCCCAGGAGCCCGGAGGGCCGCGTTTGGCAGGAGGACTGGGGATGGGGGATGTGTGTGCATGCACATGTGTGTGTGGGTGTGAAAGGGTGCATGTGCATGTATGTGAGTGTGTCCATGCTCATGCATCCCCGTCCAAGAGAGTCCTGACGACACTGTGGGGTCACCTGCGTCAGGGGCAGCTGAGCGCTGGGCTTGGTGCCCAGGCAGGCGGAAAGCTGCTGAATCTCTCCGCTGACCACCACAGAAAAGCTAAGTGCTTCCTTTAAACGGTGATTAAAAAGCCAGAGTTGCTCTGGGGAATGTCCACCCTCTCTTTAAGGGAAGGGGCTTTGTGTCAACGCCATGGAGGACTGCTCACTGCTATCTCTGAGATGCACTCAATTCCAAAGTGATAGCTTGGAATGCACGGGTCAGCTGAGTCCAAACTGGAAAGTCATCAAAACTGACGCTGTATAGCAGCTTTCCCTGGGTACCAAACAAGCCCAGAGGACCCAGAGGAAAGGCTTGGTAACAGTGTGGGTGTGGGGAGCCCCCAACACCCCTAGCCTTCCGGAAGCCCACAGGTCCACCCCCAGGGTACACGGGAGGCAGGAACCATGGGGGACTGTGGTTCCCACCGACATGCCCAACTGCCCACCTGGACTTAGGCCGGCCTCAGGAATGCTCCCCTGCAGCATGTCCCCCAGCTGGGAGGCAGCAGGCCTGGGTCACTCAGTGTTCAGGGGCAAGGCCACGACCAGGTGGCAGGGCCCGGCACTCACCCCTGGGCGCCTGGGACCCGTGCCTGATCCTACCGCCAGCCCATCCCCTGGCTGAAGGGGCGTGAGTCACTGCACCCTGGCTGGACACACGGTGGCCGCTTGGAGGGGCCTGGTGACTGACTGCACACGGACCGGAGCCCAGCTGCTGGGGCAGCGCTGACCCTTGCCCCTTGGAGCCTTGAGCCCTCGGCATCCCAGAGAACCCAACTCCATGGCCAGCTTCCCCTCCTTTGTCCTCGGACACCAGCCAGTACCTGCAGACTGATTCTCCCACACCCTAGGCGCCCCCGTATCAGCTGGATGGGGTGAACCTCTGAGCTTCACGGGACCTAGAGGCTCTGCTGCTGATTTGAGACTCTGAGCTCTTCCCAGGAAAGAACCTGCCGAGAGGTGTCCGGCAGCAGCCTCCAGGGTCTCTGGGAAGGTCTCTGAGGGCTTTGGCGGGGCCCATCCCATGGGCAGGAGTGGGGGGCCTATCCTGTGGGCAGGGGCTGCTCTGCTTACGGGCAAAGGCTGAGTTGCTTCCCACACTCGAGGGCTACCATCTCTGTCACACGGCACCACATCCCCAAGGTCTTGGACACCTGCCGAGGAGAGGCCTAGGTGGGCACAGCGTCACCTCCAGGTCACAGTGCCCCAACAGCCCCATGAGGGCACCACACCAGACTGCCAGCCTCTCCTGGGCCTTGTGCATGCCAGAGACTGTCCCAGCCGGGGCAGGAGCCTGAGCTGGGGCCAGGGGTCAGCACACAGGGGTCTCCCAGGAGAATGGGAATCAGATGGCGTGGGTCAGTGGAGAAGGTGTCCGACCCCCCCTGGGCCTGGCTGCCCCCACAATACACCGGGTCAGGGAGTCCAAGGCAGTGCAGGAAGGTCCTCAGGCCACCAGGTCCCCTTTGTCCTCAGCCACGGGCCCTGGGAGACCACAGGAGCCATTGCACGGCTGTAGGGCCGGCCTCCTATCCCCCAGGGCAGCTGGGACAGATGCCGCACACGGATGCTGGGCCTGACTCGCGCTCTTGCCCCCAGCTTCTCACCAGCCCACCATGTGGGAGAAACACGGTTTCATGCCCTGTCCCCATGTGATGGGTGACAGACAGCTCCAGCTGGTTGGCCGGGTCAGAGCCGACAGAAGAACGTGCTAGGGCCACGGGGAGTCGAGCCTCTGGGATGGCTGGTAGCTGGCACCTGCTGGCACACAGCACCCTGTGGGGCTTGCCCCCCTGGCCACAGCACCCTCCCATGGCTGCTGGGTCCCCAGGAGCTCCTGGACCCCCCTCCACCAGCCAGGAGGTGGTGTCTGCCCCTCTTCTGGACAGAAGGGGCCAAGGTCCCCAGCAGGGAGCCTCTGGTTATGTCACTGCCGACCCATGGGGGCACCACAGGCAGGCTGGGCTGGCACGGTGGGGTGGCCTCTGTGCCTCGCTACCCATGCAGGATAGGCCGGCCGCCCCCAGAGTGACGGCAGGAGACGCAGAACTCGCCCCGCAGCAGGGGGCCAAAGGACAAAGCAGGCCTCTCGGGAAAGGCCTTCTGGGGATGCAGCCCAAGAAGAGAGCCCTCTGCTCTTGCCTGTGTCCTCCACAAATGTTTTGAACTCACCAGAGTCCGGTACGGACGGCACCTCCCAGGGCCAGGCCCCTGGCTCGAGCCCCAGTTCCATAGGAGCAAGCGGCCTGGGCGAGCATGGTGGCCTCATCCACACACAGCCCGGAGGATCCCCGAGACACCCCTACACCTCCCCGTGCACTTGGATGCCCCACCTGTCCTGGGGCTCCACCCAGAGGCTCCCCACGCCAGCACCAGGCAGGGCGGGACCACCTCAAACTCAAGGAGAGGCACCCCACCCACCCCACCCGCCCTGCCCCAGCGCTCCATGTGGAATGCAGGGGCACACCCCCCCCCAACTGTGTGTGTCCGGGGCCACGTGTGCACGTACCCACCCATTAGCCCTCTTCACCCACGGAGGCTGGGGGTACTCGGGGGACATTCCCATTTCAGAGAAACCCTGTTTGGTGCAGGTCAGCCTGCAGATCCCCACATCCTTGGGGAGCCGAAGGAGAAACCTCAGGGACAGTTTATAGCTCGCTCACAAACCTGCAGGAGAGGGGAAGTCACACCAAGGGAGCATGATTCCGCCATACCAGGACCATCCTGAGTACCATCGGGGTCCAGCAGACCCAGGCTGGGATACCCCGCACGCTTGGAGGCTGCGGCAGTGCCGAGAGGAGGATATGTGACACCCACAGACCCACACTCGGGCCCCTCCTCACCCACCTCTGTCCTTCCGAGCTGCTGTTGCAGCCACCTCGGTCAAAGGCAGACCTCCGAGATGCCCCCAGCCCCCTCAAACCTGGGCGCCATCCCTCCTGCCAGCCAGGGCTGGGCTGGGCCTCTGGCCCTGGGAAACTTTCCCATGGGCCTGGCTCACTGCCTGCTGCGCTGCAGGCCCTGCTCCCTAATATGGGCCTGGAGGGCTGGCCGGGACCTCTGGCCAGGCACGAATCCTGGAAGGATGCCAGCCCCGGATCTCTGCGCCCTCTGCCACAAAGCCGCAGAGGGTGCCCTCCAGCCTAGGGGGCGGGGCTGCTGGCAAGTGGCAGTTCTGGGAAAGGCCAGGCCAGGGACCTTGGTGAAAACGGTCCTGGGAGGACATGGGGCCACCTCGGCTGTCCTGTCCCACCACAGCCTCACCTCCAGGGCAGAGGCATCCAGGCCTGGGGTAGAAACAGGAGAGAGATGCAGTGACCATAGAGGGACCTGGGACCCCACAGTACAGGAGGAGGCATGGGGTCCACGCAGGGTTCAGGCACCAGGGCAAAGACTCCTGCAGCCCAGAGAGCCAGGAGCTCTCCTGGGACCCCCACTTAATGGCCTCACAGCCTGGGGGATGGCCTCCACCAGGCTGGGGCTGGGGACATAGACTGGGGCAGACAGTGGGACTAAGACAGGGTTCCCAGCACTCCCAGCCTGCTTGGACCACAGTGCTATGGCTACCACCATCCACTCCTTTCAGTGCAGAGACCCACACAAGGTCTAGGCAGGCGGCAAAGTCAGGCCACCAGGCTCCAGGCCCACTGTGAAGCCAGCTGCAGGGACCTGCCCTGAAGAACTCCCTACCTGGACCCTCATGAGGCCGGAAGGCCTTCCTACTCTGAGCTGAAGCCCGCCCTCCTGAGCCAGCAGCCTTGGCCTCAGCTGCCCCTGCCCCAGCCCAGCCAGGTTCCACTCCCCCAGCCAGCCTGGCCTTCCTGTGAGGTCTTCACCCGGCCTGTCCCACGTTCCCTAGGCCCAGGCGGCCTCTCCGACAGGCCTGCACAACAGTGAGTCTCTGCACGGAGAGGCCAGTCCAAGAAGCAGGGAGGAGGGGCTGTCCCCAGCACAGGAGGGTGGTGCCAGGGTGGGGGGATGGAGGTGTCTAGGGGTACTGAATCCGCCAGGCTCAGACTCTGAGGACACAGAGCTCCCACTGCGCCTGCAACAGGTGGTCACATGGGGCGGGTGAAGTGGAGATGGGTCACCAGGGAGGGTGACACCCAGCTGGGTAGGGTGGCTGGCTGAGTTATAAACTGTCCCTGAGGTTTCTCCTTTGGCTTGAGGTTTCTCCTTCAGCTCCCCAATGGGATGGGCAGAGGGGAATGCCTGACCCCCAAGATGACAGAAATCATGAGTCCTCTCGGGGCCACTTACTCTGTACCTGATGGATGCCACCTGGCTGACCCCTCAGAGTGGCCAGAGGGAGGTCCATGCAGCACTCACTCACCGTGAACTCTGCTCCCCAAGGATGCCGCCGGTGATGGGGGATGGCCTGCTCTCAGAGCACCTGCTCCTCACCCCAGGCCGTAACCCCAGGATCCCGTAGGTGCCAGGCTGGCACTGTCCCTGGGGAGGGGCCACCCTATCCTCGACGTGTCACCAGCAATGGCTCTTAAAGACCATCCCCACTTTATGTTTTCAAGGAAACCGAGTCCCTCGGAAGAGACGGTCAGTGGCAGCACCTGGCCTGAGCCCAGCTGCTCACCTTTCAGGCTCGCTCGCCCACCCCTTCTCGAGCTGAGCTCCGGTGTGTGGCCGGTGGGGGCGGGGCCCAGGGCCCTGAGGCATACCCCCTCCGGCCTGCACAGTCCAGACCTCCTAGGCCCCTCCAGGGGCAGAGCCCTTTGTGCACCTGGATGGGCTGGAGCCCCACGGCATCTCGGGACGCTGGGTGGAAAGGTGGCCCACGGCGCTGGCGCCCAGGCCACATGGAAGCCCTTGTCAGTTGATCCTCTCCTCTGATTGACAGGCAAATGGAGACCCCAAAAAGAGAAGCCAGCCAAGAATCCCCAAGCTCCTGGAACCCAGGACTCTTGCCCTTACCCGACAGCTCACCTGCACCTCACACCCAACCACGGATCTTCTTGGGAAGAGTTGCCCTTGAAAATCCGCTTCCGTGTGGGGTACCCTTGCTCCGGTGCCGACTTGGGCTCAGCTGCCACCTCACGTGGGAGCAACTAGACGGGTCCTTCCGCCAGGCTCGTCTCGCATCACCCAGCGCCTCTGGCACGTAGAACGCCTCGATTTCCCAGCCGGCGGCCACATCTCCCCACGCCTGGGAGGGCTCGGAGCACCGCCCCCCGCCCCGCCCCCGCCTGCAAATGGCCGCGCTCTGGCCACCAGCGCGCTCAGGGCGCAGCCAGACAGACGCCGGCAGAGCACCTGCTGGCCTTTGGTAAGCGCCCCCTCGCCCGGTCGGTTCCTGAGGGGAGCCCCTACTCCCCACGGTGGTCGGCGGAGGGCCATCGCGGGTCCCGAGGGCTGGGTACCCTGGGCGATAGCGCTTGTCCCGACCACGGTCCCTCCGCGTGGGGAAGGGCGCAGCAGCCCCTACCTGGAGGCACATCGGCCATCGTCGAACTCGAAGGTACGGTTGGTGTGGTCTCCGCCGCGCGTCCCCTCCTGCGTCCCTCTAGTCATGACCCCCGGGCTGCGCGCCCGGCGCTCGGACTCAGGACCGAGGGAGAAGCGAGTCGGAAGCGTCAGGTTTCTTTCCTCTGCGCGGAAACAGTACTTTTCTCCGATTAGGGAAAAAGCCTGCTGCAGGGTTGGGGCTCAGGAGCCTGATCGGGCGCGGCCCTTGCCGGCTGCGCCGGGAACTGCGCCGGGCGGGCGTCTGCCCGCACCCCAACCCGCCCCATCTGGACGCGCGGAGCCCTCCTAAGCGCGAGAAGCAGTACGCGGCTCTTTAATGAGTAGAACCTCCCCAGGCACGCCGCTGGGCCACTCCCCCTGGGGGGAGGCCCCGTGGTGGGAGGGGGCTCAGTCCTGCAGGGGCTTCCGTGAGTGCGGGGGCTCTGGGCCTTACCGCACCGTGCTGCTTGGGCCGTCAGCATCTCCACTCTGACCCACCCACCCCTACCCCCCCGGACACGGGTCATTCATGCAGAAACCTGCAGGGAGACCCTGTCTGTGTGCACCACTCGCTGGAGGGGCTGGCCTTAGCTGGGTCTGGGGAGAGGGAAGGGTCAACTGTACTCCTTAGGCTGGAGCGAGGCAGCCCGCCGGCTCTCGCCCCAAATGAGCGCCGTTTAACGGGTGTGAAGGGCCACTTGGCAGGCAGCACAGCGGCCTCATCCTGCCGCAGCCCAGCCTCCCTGGGATGCCAGCTCTGGGGGTCATCCCAGGAAGTAAAGGGTCCCGAGGCAGGATCCCTCACACAGACCCCCAGGCTGGGGAGCCTGAGGCAGGGCCCGGGTATGCGGGGCCCTACATTCTGTCCCTCGCGTCCGGAGCCTTGGTGGGTCTGCCGTGCAGCCCGGCCCCTCACTGAACCAGGAGTGCCGCAGAGCCCGAGACAGCGGGGCAGCGAAGGGAGAGGAGCCGGGCAGCCACATGGGGGTGGGGGGATGCGCAGCATCGCCCACACAGCTTTTCCCCAAAGTCTGGGGCTCCAACCCAGACGCGCGTGGGGGTGGCCAGAGCAGAGCTGGGCCACGTGATTTGGAGGGGACATGGCATGCTCCTCCTGGTCTCAGGAGCTGCCCGTTTGCCTCCAAAAGACAGCAGGCTGAGCACAGATGCTTTGGGCGGGGACACCACTGCCCCAAAGTGCTCAGAAGGGGTGTAGCTGGCTCCCCAGCCCAGCTCGTCAGCAGTTGTGCCTCCTCGGGGCTTCCCTCGGTCCACAGAGATGGATGCTCTGCGGCGGTCCCGGCCGGGCACAGCCCCCAGCAGGAAGGACTCGGCCTCCCACAGGACCCCTATCTGGGTGCCGTGCTGGCCGGCCGGTGAGAGATGAGCAGTGTGTCAGCAATGGTCTCCCACAGGACCCCTATCTGGGTGCCCCTTAGGCAGGAGCGAGGCAGCCCGCCGGCTCTCGCCCCAAATGCTGGCTGGCTGCTGAGAGATGAGCAGTGTGTCAGTAATGTGAGACTCTGACAAGACAGGTGGCATTTTTGAGGGCTTGACGGAAACCAAAACTTGTCTCTGCTCTGCCACATGAGAGCCAAGGCCCTGAACCCTGGCCCACCCGTCCCTCCTCAGGCAGGCATCAGCAGGGGAGAGGGCGAAAGGCAGCCAGCCAGGCTGTGGGGCTGCAGGTGGAGCCGCCCCGCGGTGCCGCTGCCGGCTGTTCACCCACGCCTGGGTGTGCGCCAGCTCTGCCTTCTCTTGGGCACCAGACCCTCCAAGGGCAAAGCGCCCGGCTCTCCTCACAGCGCCCATAAATGCCAAGGCCCTTACAAGCTGGCAAACTGCATGCCGGCAGCCCTTCTGGTCCTCGGCGCTCTATGCCCCACTCCCTGCAGACACAGAAGTACACGGCCCCTGCGTGAGGTGGTCAGCGGGCTCCCCAACCCAGCCCTCGGGGCCTGCCCAACTTCACAGCATCATCTTGGACTCCAGGGTGCCTTGTCCCCTGCTGCACCCCTCCTGGCACCCACCGGCAGACGGGTGAGGGGAGAGCGCACCACAAAAGGAGCTGGGCTGCCCCCCTGGAAGTGGGGTGAGTGACCCCTTCACGGGCGCCCCTCTGGGCTGTGAGTGGGCCGACCTGACCTGCCATTTTCCGACAACTTCCGGAAACTTTGGGCGAGGGGAGGACTAGACGTGCGTGGGGAGGCAACATGCATGCGTGGGTGTGGGAGGTGCTGAGTGGGTGGGGCGGGTGGGGCACGTGGGGCAGACGGAGCGCAGGTGGGTGGGCGGGGCTGCGGGCCGCTCACGCAGGGTGGGGAGGACCGCGCGTGGGGTCCCCGGCCTCCGCGCACCTTCTTGTTCTGAGCTTATGGCGTCTCCGGGTGCTGAGCCCGCCTCCGGGGGTGCAGGGGAGGAACGGGTGGCGGGCCCGTGCCCTGGGCTGCTGATGTCCCCAACCCCCCTTCTGCCAGTTCAAATGGACCTGAGTGCCCGTCCCCACCAGCAGTGCCCACCTGGCACAGAGCCGTCACCCTGGGGGAGGAGAGGGTTCCGGGCCGAGTTCCTGGGCGACCCAGGCTCTGCCTGTCACCCACCACCCAGCTGCCCCCCGAAGACGACCTTTGGGGCCTCTGGGCCTGGAGCATTTTCTGGCGTTCATGGAGTATGGCGCTCACAACTCTCCTTGGCAGCAGCTCGCTGGCGTGCGGCGCCCAGTTCTGCGAGGACCCCGGCCTGGTCACGGTGCCTGTGGTGGCCGGGCCCCCACCCCAGCCTCCCGCGGAACGTGCTCAGCTAGAGGGAGCGCAGGTGGGCGGCCAGGGATGGGGAGGGGGCGGCAGAGGACATCAGCTTTGTGGCTGTGGCTGGGTTTCAGGCAGCTGGGAAAGTTTTGTGCGGCCATTGCTGTAAGGGGACAGCTAGCATGTCCCCAAGGAAACAAGAAAAGCGGGGGTGGGGAGTTCCGGGGCCAGCAGTGCCGCTGCCCTCTTTGACCTGAGGTCCTGGGCTTTTGGAGGTCGTGCCGTGGGACCTCTAGACCCCAGACTGTGCATGGAGCCCACTCCTACCCACTCAGGCAGTGGTGGGCCAGGCCTGGGCTGGCCATGGGGGTTGCAAACATCTGGACAGGCTGTGGCTGGGGCCCTGGGGTCAGGGCCAGTTCGTACCCTGACGCGGATCCCTGGAGGGCTCAGACCACTGAAAGGGCCAGCCAGGGTCCTTGGTCTTCTGGTTCCTCTCCCTGAGAAGTCCCCAAGACTCCGCTGAGGGGGTTCTGGTGGCTTCAGTCCTTTCCTCTGACCGAGGCCAGTGGACTCATGGACGTTTGTCGCTTGCCCAGAAGCAGGAAGCAGATCACAGTGAGCTGTGAGCGCCTGTGGGCCCTGCTGCCCCGGTTTGATGGCCGGCGGGAGGACATGGCCTCAGTCCTGGAGATGTCTGTGCAGTTCCTGCGGCTTGCGGGCACCCTGGGGCCTGGCCAGGAGCAGCACGCTGTGAGGTGGGCCCTGGTCAGGCCTCTGTGAAGGAGCCCCTGTGGGGCCCCTGGACCCCGGCGGTGGCTTTGGGGCCTCCCTGCCTGTCTGTCCTGCACAGCCCGGGGGGCTGCAGCCTCAGCTCCCTTTGCGTGCGCACCCTGAGGCCAGCATGGAGCAAAAGTCTAGTTGCTCTGAGGCCTTCAACCCCCTACAGCTAGGCCTCAGGATAGGGTCTGCACTCAGGGACCTCTGGGACCCGAGGCAGGGCAGCTGAGGACAGACCGCAGTCGGCTTTTCCAGTGTTTCCCGGTCACCTGTCTTTTTGGTATCTCTGTGTTAGGTTCTTGCTTCCTCCAAAGACGTGTGGCGCAGGTGGCAGCGGGACACGGTGCAGCTGGCCCTGGCGCGTCACCCGGCAGGTGCCCTGGACACCGGTGTGGGCGCATTCGGTGCGACCACATTAGTGTCCTCGCAGGGCCGGGGCCCATGGGGGCGGTGGCTGTCCGGAGCCCCCACCTTTTCTCTTTGTATCATCAGGCAACAGGCCGTCCCCTGCTGCACGAGCTTGGGTGAGGCCCTCTCAAGGGGGGCCAAGGGGCCAGACCCGCCACTGGTCCTCCCTGGGAAGCAGAGTGGATGTGGGCCTGGCCGAGACTGGCCTTGTCCAAGGGTTAGGCAGGCACACCCTGCAGGAGGGCTTCCGACCCCAAGGACCTCGGGGCCTGTTCCTAAGGGTTGGGCTTTTACTGTCAGCTCTCTTGTGCTGAATGCTGCTTTGGGTTGAAGCTCAAAGGCCCTCAAGCCGTTCTTGGCTGTCATGCAAAATAGGCTGATTTCCCACAAGGGGCGGTGGAGCTGTCTCAGACGTCTCTGCAAGAGGGGCTCGCTAGTTTCAGGCTGTCCCCTCCAGGATGGCCGCTGCCAAGACCCCCCTCGGCCAGGGAACAGGGTCCAAGCCAGCAGACCTCCTACCCCCTACCCTCGTCCCCCCCCAGGAGACTCACCAGCCTCTTCACCCCTGTCGGACTCTGTCTCTGTAGGCACCCCCACCGTGCAGCCTGCAGTGGCCTTGCCCAGCGGCCCTCACCGGCACCCCAGCAGCCCTCCTGACACCCCAGCAGCTCTCCTGGCACCCCAGCAGCTCTCCCTGGTACCCCACTCCACTCCTCTGTTCTGCTGTGTGGTGAGTCATGGGCTTTGCAGCCGCTCCCCTCTCTGCACGAGGCCTTTGCTCCCTGATACCCCCGGCCAAGCCCGCGGGGCCTCTGCTGACTGCATCCCCATCATACTGGACCCCATGCCCTCGCTGTTTGTCACTCTTGGCTGCCGGTGACAGTGTTTAAGCCACCCGCTGTGCTGGCCATATGCCGCAGTCCCTTAGTACTTTGGGAGGCAGAATGAGTGTACCCACAGAGACCTTGCTGTCTTTTGGGCTGGTGGCAGAGCTGGGACCACCAGGGAACCTTGGGACCCCACCCAGGGCACGAGGATGCAGGGGTCCCACAGCAGGGAGCTGGACCGGAGGTAGAGCCTGAGGTCGGGATGGCTGACCTGAGGTGGAGAGGGCACCTCCTCCAGGAAGCCTCCCTGGTCCCAGGTGTCAGACACCTGGCCCCTGGGATTCACGCTCTCCTGGTTACCTGTCTGCCTCCTCCTCAGCCCCCAGTCCCCAAGAGGGCACAGCAACAGGCAGAGGACTTCAGGGCACGTGCACCCCCTCCAGGTGGGGAGGCTGGCCCACACCTCACTTCTCTCACAGAGCCTGCCAGTCTGGTGCCCAGGCGGCCAGGCCCGAGTCCCTCCAAGGCCCCAGGGCCCATCCCGCTCCGGCCTTCCCGCCATGGGCTGTCACCCTCCTTCCTGGGGAGCGAAGAGGCTCAAGGCCTCCTGGGCCAGCCTGGGCCCCAGGCCAAGGGGGCCACACCAGCAACAACACTGGACAGCAGGGGAGTGCCCTGGAGGGCCACACAGGTGTTTGCTGGGTTTCACCTCCCAGCCCTGCCCACTCAAGGCCTCCTGGGCCAGCCTGGGCCCCAGGCCAAGGGGAAGACTGTTCCTTGTTTCCGAGGCCTCTGTGCCCGGGTGGCTGCAGGTCCAGCCGCTGTAGCCAGACTCCGCCCTGGGGCTTTGTAATGTGTGTTTCTGAAAACACTTTTGTCTTCCTAATTGTCCTGTTTTGGCTGACTTAGGGGCTGCCCCAGCTGGGGCTTGGGAGGGTAGTGTGGTGGAGGCTGGAGGGAAACCAGCAAAGCAGCAGGGTGGGCCCCCCTCTGTCTCTGAAGCCGGAGGCCCTGGGTACCCTGGGACCGGGCCGGAGGGGTCTTCTTGCCCCACCCAGGTCTCTGTCCAGTGGTGATGTGGAAGACGGGGCATCCTTGCTACTGACTGCCAATCCTGACTGGTGGCTGGGTGAGTGGGGGACGCTCTGTCCAGGCCCCCTCCTTCCCTGATCAGGGACAGGCTGTGGGGCCTCAGCCCATCCCAGCGCAGAGCCAGGCAAGCAGGCTGATGGGATTGTTGGGGAGATGTGACCAGCCTCAGCTTGCTGTGTGACACCAGGATCGCAGTGTCTGTCTCTGAGCTCCCGTTTCCTCCCTGCTGCTGCTTGCCGACTGCTGGGAGGTGGGGGGGAGTAGGTTGTGTGTGGGTGTGAGTGTGTGAGCGGGTGTGAGCACGTGTGTGTGGCTAGCTGTCGTCTGTGAGTTAGCATTTCTGCCCTTTCTTTAGGCCGTGTCCCTGCAAGAGCCTCTGGGTAGGCTGGGAATTGAGTGTCTGTAGGATGGATTTAGCATTGGGGGAGCCGCCTTCCTGGGTCTCATGGAGTGCGGGCAGAGGGGCAGAGGTGGGACACTGCCCTGCATGTCCTGGGTACCCAGTGTCCACCTGCTCTGCTGATGTGTCCATCTCCCTCCAGGGTCCCTGGAGGGCAAACAGGGCAGTGGCTCCTCTCGGGCCCTGGCCAGGAGCAGCCCCCTGGAAAGGGTGAAGCCGGGCTTGCTGGTGGACCTGGAGCCCAGCTCCCAGGAGCTCCCAGACGGCGCCCAAGAGCTGTGGGGCTCAGACGTAGGCTGCCCCAGTCAGGCCCTGCAGGATGAGGTGGACAGCATCTTGCCTGGCTTCTTTGCATCCTAGGCGGCTGGGGTCCTGCTGGACATAGAGCGACACACAGCCATGGTGCATGCTGGTGTGTTATTTTGGGTTTGGGTCACAGCTATGTTTTAATTTGGGCAAGGCTGGCCAGAGCTGTGACAAGCAGAGGCTGAGTATTAAATGGGCAAGCAATTTTCCTGGAGGAAGCAGGACTTGTGTAATTTTTGTGTAATTAACGCGATTCAGTGGGCCGATGGCACCACTTCTGCTGAGGTGGGAACCCGCCTGGACTTTGTATCTGGGATGTTCTGGGCCTGTGGACTCAGTCCCTCCATAGTTGTGGATCCTGGGGAAGGGTCCACGGACTGAGAATTCTGTGCTCCAGGCCGCTCCTTGGCGGGGCAGGCGTGGGACCCACCTCCTCACGACTGGGAGGCTGGTCTGAGCTGGGGCTCTCATGGTTTGGAGGGTTGGTCCACGGAGGCCCTGGTGCCCTTCCTCCAGGCCTGGCCTCCACCTTCACGGCAGAGCCTTTGCTCCTGTGCTGGCAGTGGGGTCTGGGTCAGAGGCCGCCTCCCCTCGTGGGCACAGCTCCATCCCTAGTTGCTCTTGGCCCCTTCTAGAGACACTGGACTCTGCACCCCCTGTGACTCCCCCGGCCCAGGAGTGCTCCAGGGGCCGAAGGGGTCTCTGTTCCCCAAGAGAGGACCTCCTGGTGCAGCTCATGCCCCTGCCCCAGCCAGACCTCCAGCCCTGTGGCCAGGAAGTTCCGTCCATTTCCTTCGTGAGTCACTGCAGACAAAGCTGGTGAGCAGCTGGTGCTGCCAAGGGAAAGGTGACCACACGCAAGCCCTGGCAGGGCCGCTGCCCACAGACCACCATGGGCAGCACCTGCTGTGGGCTTCCTGAAGATGGGGCAGAGCAGGGGTGTGTCTGAAAGAGTCTGCTGCAGGCCTTGGGCCCAGCACAGTGGGTCTGGGGTGCAGACCCTGCCCCAGGAGCGTGGCCGTGGAAGGGCCTGGTTCTAGGAACATTCCAGACCCGAGAGCTCAAGGAAGTGGGAAGTGGAAGTCGTCAGCTCCCCTGGCATCTGATTTCACAAGCATCACCTGAAGGACTGAGTGTGTCTGTGTGTGCACACACCTGCAGGTTTGCACGGGTATGTGTGTATGTGCATCTCCAGTCCAGTGTTTCCCGTAGGGGTGGGGTGCTGTGGCCCCCTGACTCGGGCTCCGTGCCCTGAGGACTGCGGTGGGCCCCGGCCTGCTGCTGCTCCTGGTTCCGAGAGCCTGAGGACCGTCCAGGGCAGAATCACAGAGCAGCCCAGCCCCACTTTCCCCTCCGGGAAGCAGGCTGCCCTCCGCTCTGAACCCCGACTGCCTTGCTCTGTGGAAGCCCGCGGTGTCCCTGGTCACACTGACCTGGAGGAGCCCTCGGCAGCCCCACCAGCTCTGCACCCTGAGGTCGGTCAGGAAGCAGGGAGACTGGCTTGTTTCGCGCTCCAACCCCAAAGGGGCAGAGAGAGGACCCAACAGCCTTCCCCAGGCTCCTCCTGTGCCCCAACCCCATGTGCAGGGGCTGGTTGGTCACATCTGTGCTGCTGCACACGCCTGGAGGGGTGCCCAGAGCCTCGAGAATGCTCCTGGGGCCTAGTGGGTCTCGCGGGGTCAGGGCAGGGTTGATTAGCAGAGCCTGACCAGCAGGGGGAGCGAGTGGCCTCTGACTCCAATGTTCAGCCCCGCCCCGGCCCCCAGCACCCTGTGGTTCCCGTCCTGCAGGCCTGGGACTGAGGACACACAGCCACACTGCCTGGCAGGCCGGCTGGAGCCTGGCCGCCTCCTTGGACACCGACAGCAGGGGCATGGGGGGTGGGCTGTGTCTGGGCCTGGCTGAAAGGTGCCTGTGGGTTCAGGGAAGAGCTTTCCCACCCCTCACTCCACCGGCCGTTTTAGAACCAAATTACAGCTCTTGGTGGCTGTGATTGCATGGTCACAGGGGGGTGTAGAGAGCCATCACACTGGTGATACTGGCATATTTTGGGGAGCCATTGGGGAGAAGGGCTTCAGCACACCCAGCTCTGAAGGTGACCTGCTCTCCTCTGTACTGCTCCCACCAGAGGGTCTTATTTGCCTGGACGCAGGACGCAAGGTGGGGGGGGCCCGAGACACCCTCACGCCACACTCTCGTCCAGGTCCGCCAACCCCGGGTGTGGAACAGTGTCTGAGCTGGGCCGGGCTGGACGCTGACGGGCTGCTCCGCCCGCCCACACCTGAACCCTGCCTCCTCCTCCATCCACCTGCCTCCCTCTGTCCTGCCCCTGCCCTCCCGCCCTCTCCATCGTCCCTGGACCTCACCCTTCCCTCTGGGCCAGAGCATTCCATGCTAGGGAGGAGCATGCCATCATGGGGACCTGCCCCGGCCCCCAGACTGGGACCTCCTTTCTGCAGAGATGGTCCCCCCATGGCTGATAGGGGTCCCACCAAGCCTGGAAGCCGAGTCTGGGCCATTACCCGCCTAAAGGGGCCTAAATCACCCTCAGTCCTGCTCCGGACCTGCCACTGGACCCTTGACACCCGGGACACCCATCATTCCATTGCTGGGCTGGTCACCTGAGTAGTGGGGCACTGCTGGCATAAATGTGGCCTCTGGCAGCCAGGCCCAGGCCACTGGGGCCACCTTGCTCCATTGGTGTTTGTGGCCCATGCAGGGGCCAGTGGTGTAGTTTCTGCCTTGGTCAGGAGCTGCTGTCACCTCTGGGTGCCCTGCCTGGTCAGCCTCCAGGGTTCCTCCCTCTCCTCCTCCACTGTCCAGAACCTTCTGGAACTTTTCCAGCTACTCCCGAGGGGAACAGGACACTAGTTCTGGCCAAGTGGTGTGGACAGAGTCAGAGAAGCTGGGCCACGTGAGGGTGGTGGGAGGCCCTTGGGGAGTGAATGCTGACCCTCCTGCAGGGGGTCCCTGCAGAAGGGGGCTCGGGGCTGGTGATGGGCGGGGGTGTCTCCCTTGCCTGGGTTCTGACTCCTCTGCCCCAGCTGCCTCTGTGTTCTACGAAACAGAGGAGGCCCTGGCCCTTGGCTTAGGCAGATGGTGTCTTCGGAGCTGTGACTGGAAGGAGGCAGCCCCACAGGGTTCCCGGGGCCTGCAGGGCCCACTTACTGGCCAGTGGGTCTCTGCGTGTAGCTGCTCCTGACCATGCTGGGAGCAGGGGCCAGGGGTGTGTGGAGCCAGAGGTGAGGAGGCCGTGCGCCCATGCCCTCAGGGACCCTGGTTTTGGCCTGGCCTGGGTGCCAGGAGAGGGGCGTGACTAGCGAGGCCAGAGTCAGGGTCAGCCCTGCCCCCAGGGGGCCCTTGATGATGCCGCTTCTAAGGAACATGGTTTCTGGGTCCTCCCCGAGCCTCCGGGATACCTGCCCCTCTGCCTTTTGGGATGATGGGAGAGAAGGTTCTAGAAAATGTGAATTCCTCATCCCTCTGCTAATGGGGGTGGAGCTGACGCCCCCGTCCCTGTATTTACCTCCTGACAAGTCAGACCAGAGGGTTTGGCTGGGTAGGGAAGTTCTATTTGTCCTCGAGGCGGAAAGTAGTTGCAGTCCTGTTATACTCTCTAAAAATTGGGGTTTTATCCTTTTAAGCTGCAGCTACACTGGCCTTGTTTCAAATGCCTGGCACTCGAACCTGAAAGGTAGAGACATGTGTCTGGGAGCCCCTGAGGGGCAAAGGAGGCTGGGAATCCGCTTCTCGGCCCGCTCCCTGCGTCCTTTTACAGGAAGGTACTGATGTGGGTTTGCAGACTGACGGGGTGGGAGGTGGGGTGGAGCTGGGGGACCAGAAAGAGAGGCAGGCCCCCGGGTGGTCAGGTGGCAGGTTAACATGCAAGGGGGGCTGCCTTCTGAGCCTCCTGGGCCCCACAAGATGGTAGATCTCATGCCTCAGCCCCACTTGCCAGCGCCTGACCCCTAGGCTGTGTCATCGAGCAGCTCCCACTGTGGGGTGGCGGGCGGGGGGTGCATTCCAGGGATGGGAGGGGGTGAGTCTGATTGTCAGCCCCCTCCACGACCTGCCCATGACCTCCAAACCCCAACGTCCAAAAGAGGGCCTTGGTCTCGGTTCCAGACGCTCTCCCTGGGAGTGGGGTGTTGGAAGGAGCCCCACCCCAGAGTCTTCAGTGTCAAGTTCCACACCGATGGCTCTCTTGGGCTCTGACCGCCCCTGCTGGCCGACCTGCGCGAGGGCTGGGGGCTGCCTGGCTGACATCCTATGTCCGTGACATGGGCTCCAGGGTGAGGACTGGCCAGGAGGCTTTGAGTCTGAGGGGGGGATGTGGACTTGAGGTCGTGGCCCCCTGCTCAGAGGGAGCCCTGGGTCCTGGCCACAGGGGGCACGGGAACAGGAGGCCCCCCTCCACCTCCTGAGCCCGCATCCGGCTGTACAGCGGGGAGGGGTCGAGCCCCTCAAGGGGTCAGGTGACAGGCCCCGAGGCACCACTCCTGTAGCTTCTGTTCCTCCCAGCTGTTGTTCTGCAGTAGTGTGTGGGATCCAGGATTTCTGAAACCACCTTTAGAAAGGCGGCCCGGAACTGGGACAGGGTCCCTTTGCCCTTATCCCAAGCCCCCACCCCAGAGCACACGGAGGGGGGAGTTCAAGTTGGGGGCCAAGCAGTCCCTGAGGACGAGGGCCAGGCATAGAGGCAGGCCAAGAGGGCCCGGGCAGTCCCGGCTTCTCCTGGGAGCCCGCTGAGGTGGCAGCCCACGCTGGCCTGGAGCAGCGGGTCGGGAGCAGGGGCGGGGGTGGGTGGAGGTGGAACAGCGGACGATCCAAGGCCCTGGGCCCTTTTATTCTCCTCCAAGTGTTGGCTTCTGCTTGGAGAAGTGACCTGGGGGGAGAGGCCCCAGCAAGTGAGCCAGCAAGTAGGCAGATACAGGGTGGTGCCTGGGGAAGGGGAGCTGGTGGAGGGCAGGGGTCAGCTGGGGGTGGGTCAGGGGGTCCCAGCTATGGGGTGGGTTGGCCCCCTGGGCAGGGGACAGTGTCGCCAGCTTCCCCTTACCCACACCTGCTGCCCCTCCTCCGGGCTGACACAGTCCTCCATCCTAACCAGCAGAGCCTGCCCTGAGGGGCTGCCCCGGGGGACCCCTGGTCCCTGCAGAGAGCCCTCTGGCCTGGGGCGGGAGTGGGCTTGGCGCTTGACTCAGCCTGACCCTTGGAGGCTACGCTCCAGTTGAGGGGAGCCTGGGGGACCAGGTGGGCCTCCTGGGCTCTGACCTGGGGCAGTGGGGGCCCTGGCTGGGCACAGTGTGTGTCGGAAAGGGGCTGCGGGCAGGTGCCCATCAGGGTCCAGTGACCTGGGGAGGAAGGCATGGTGGGCAATGGCCCCTGCTGCCCCCAGGGCCTCAGCCACTGTCATTTAGGAGTGTCTTGCCAATGGGTTTCAGCCCCAGGCAAGTTTGCTATAGATTCACTGTGACCAAAGAAATTTATGGCAAAGAGTTCTTGGAGTGAAAGGGTTATACCCAACTTTATTTCCATGGTGGCAGGTCAGTCACTAAAATCTCATTCACTCAGAGCGAGTCAGTATGCAGCAAGCCGGTCTCTGCCTCTGGGCCCCTCTGTCTGCACAGCTGTCCTCTGGGCCCCTCTGTCTGCACAGTCGTCCTGCACAGCTGTCCTCTGGGCCTCTGTCCTCGGTGCTGCCGCCACTCCAGCCTCTCCTCTGCTCTCCTGCAGCCTTGCAGCCGTGCCACCGTGTCACCCAGAGCACTGGGCGGAGCTCTTTATATAGAGTCAACTGCCATGTATTGCCCACAGGTGTGCAGTGAGCTAATCAACCAGGGCAAGGAAGAATCCTGGCCACAGGAACTCTCATTTTATCCACAAGGAGACTGCAGTGTGTGGCCAGGAAGGGACCCCTAAGCTGGTCAGGCCCACATCAAGGGACCCATCTGGAGAGTCGCTGTGTGCCCCATTTGCTTAACCTGAAACCCATCGAAACCCATGTGAGAGCCACACAGCAGGCCTAGGCTTGTGTTCAATTACTTGGCGCTGGCCACCCTTGTCTCCCTTTTCCCAGGAACCAGAAGATTTGCCGAGGATCCTGACATCGCCATAGGATCCTCCCTTCCCAAAGAGAACCTGGTCAGAGCAAGATCAAGGATTCCCCACCTATGTCATCATAGTGGTTAATGTTCACTGGGCACTTCCGTGCCAGAGCTTTGCACAGCTTCTCTTACTATGCAGGATCTTCTTAAGGGGTAGAATCTATTAATATCCCATTCTGTAGACAAGGAAACTGAGGCTCAGAGATGTTCAGAAACACCTTGCCTGGGCCACAGGTGCTGTACACCCCCATTAACTGTCTGTGTTAAGAGATAATATAAGGAATCCATGTCCACGGAGTGCCCAGTACATGCCAGACAATGAGCGCTAGCAGAAGCGTAGAACCTACCGAAGGTTGTACCTGTAGGAGCTCTCGGCCTTCCGGCAAAGGGTCCTGCCCATCCAGAGCCCACCTGAATCGTCTCCATGCCCGGACCAAGCGGGCATTTCCAGTTGGCCAAGGCAGGCACAGGCACCAACCCCTGAGGGGTGCATGCATTCCCTTCACTTTTAGAGTCTTGGAAGTCAAGTTTTCAGAGTCCAGAGGTAAAACTGATTTGCAAATTTTAAGAAGACAGAAACCGGAAAATAGGACTGTAAATCATAAAGAGTGGATTTGGCTCTACAGATTCCCTCTGCTCTGACAGAAGCCACCCAGAGCAGGGGAGATGGAAACAGCTCCGTCCCTACCCTCCAAGAAATAGGAAACCTTTTCAGACCAGCTTACCTATCAGGTCAGTCAGAGCATGGACCTTGGAGTCAGTCAACTTTGGAGTGGAATCTCAGCCTAACCACTTCTTAGCTGTAGGATCTCTAGATTCCATTTCCTTGTGTGTAACATTCCTTGCCTGTAATCGTAGATGACTCGAAGGGTTGCTTTGAGGATTACCCAAGGAGATGCATGTAACACTGAGCAAAGCGTTTGGCATAGTAAGTGCTCAATAAATGTAGCTGTTATCTTGTAATCACTACTGTCGTCATGGTCACCATCCTCCACCTCCTCCTTCAGGTCGCTCTGGTCAAAATCTGAGTCATCCTTGACTCCTCATTACATTCCACATCCCACCTACTGATAAATCCAGTCACCACCTTTACAACCTCTCTAGACTCTTGTCACTTCTCGCCACCTCCATTGTCACTCTTCTGGGGCATGCCACTGCCACCTTTCACCTGGCTATCACACTGGCCTCCAACTGGTCTCCCTGACACCACTTTTTCTCCTATGGTCTAATTTCCCTATAACATTCAGTACAAACCAGTTAAAATGTAAGATCACATCTAACTGTGCCCCAAACCATCCAGTACCTTTCTGCAACATCTATGCAGTGGCCTCCAAGGCCTTGTGTCATCTGACCCGCGCCCCAGCTTACTCTGCCCCAGGCCCAGTGACTTCTTGTCTTCCTCAAACGTGTTTCACATGCTCCCACTGCAGGGCCTTTGCACCTACGGTTCCTCTGCTTGGAAACCCTCTCCCTCTACATATCCGCATAGCTGCTCTCTCACCAACTTCATTCTTTTCAAAAACCACCTTTCTTGAGGAGGCCTCATTTAGCCTCCATACTTAAACTCAATTCCTGTGACACTCCCAAATTTCAGCTCTGCTTCTTTCATCTCCATAGCACTTAGCATCTAATACAGCACATTTTTTACCTATTCTCTGCTTTCTCCAATGAGAGCAGGAATTTTTTTTTTTTTGGTCTCATTAATCTGGTTCCATGTGCAACATTATGGTTACTAAAATCCCCACTTCATCAGGTCCCCCCCACTTACCCCATTACAGTCACTGCCATCAGGGTAGTGAGATGCTATAGAATCACTACTTGTCTTCTCTGAGTTGTACAGCCCTCCCTGTGCCCCCCCAACATTACTTCTGCTAATCGGAATGCCCCTTTTTGACCTTATCCCTCCATTCCCACCCATGCTCCCCAGTCCCTTTCCCTGTGGTAACTATTAGACCGTTCTTGGGTTCTGTGAGTGTGCGGCTGGTTTTTTCTTTCAGTTTTTTTCTTTGCTCTAATGCTCCACATATGAGTGAAATCATTTGATACTTGTCTTTTTCTGCTTGGCTTATTTCACTGAACATAATACCCTCTAGCTCCATCCATGTTGTTGCAAATGGTAGGATTTGTTTTCTTCTTCTGGCTGAATAATATTCCATTGTGTATATGTACCACATCTTCTTTATCCATTCATCTACTGATGGACACTTAGGTTGCCTCCATTTCTTGTCTATTGTAAATAGTGCTGTGACAAACATAGGGGTGGACCTATCTTTTTCAAACTGGGCTGCTGCATTTTTAGGGTAAATTCTTAGGAGTGGGGTTCCTGGGTCAAATGGTATTTCTATTTTGAGTTTTTTGAGAAACCTCTATACTGCTTTCCACAAAGGTTGAACTAATTTGCATTCCCACCAGCAGTGTAGGAGGGTTCCCTTTTCTCCACATCCTTGCCAACATTTGTTGTTGCTTGTGTTTTGCATGTTGGCCATCCTCACTGGTGTGAGGTGATATCTCATTGTGGTTTTAATCTGCATTTCTCTGATTATTAGTGATGTGGAGCATCTTTTCATGTGCCTGCTGGCCATCTGAATTTCTTATTTGGAGAAGTGTCTATTCATGTCCTCTGCCCGTTTCTTAATTGGATTATTAGCTTTTTGTTTGTTGAGGTGTGTGAGTTCTTTATATATTTTGGATGTCAACCCCTTATCGGATACGTCATTTATGAATATATTCTCCCATACAGTAGGATGTCTTTTTGTTCTACTGATGGTGTCCTTTGCTGTACAGAAGCTTTCCAACTTGATATAGTCCCACTTGCTCATTTTTGCTTTCGTTTTCCTTGCCTGGGGATATATGTTCATGAAGAAGTTGGGGAGATATGTTCATGAAGAAGTCGCTCATGCTTATGTCCAAGAGATCTTTGCCTATGTTTTTTTCTAAGAGTTTTATGGTTTCATGACTTACACTCAGGTCTTTGATCCATTTTGAGGTTACTTTTGTGTATGGGGCTAGACAGTAGTCCAGTTTCATTCTCTTACATGTAGCTGTCCAGTTTTGCCAACACCAGCTGCTGAAGAGGCTGTCATCTCCCCAATGTATATCCAAGGCTCCCTTATCAAATATTAATTGACTGTATATGTTTGGGTTACTGTGTAGTTTTCTATTCTGTTCCACTGGTCTGTAGGTCTGTTCTTGTGCCAATACCAAATTGTCTTGATTACTGAAGCTTTGTAGTAGAGTTTGAAGTCTGGGAGCGTAAGTCTCCCTGTTTTATTCCTCCTTCTCAGGATTGCTTTGGCTATTTGGGGTCTTTTGTGGTTCCATATGAATTTTAGAATTATTTGTTCCAGTTCATTGAAGAATGCTGTTGGTATTTTGATAGGGATTGCATTGAATCTGTAGATTGCTTTAGGTAGTATAGCCGTTTTGACAATATTTATTCTTCCTAGCCAAGAGCATGGGATGCATTTCCATTTGTTAGTGTCCTCTTTAATTTCTCTTAGGAGTGTCTTGTAGTTTTCGGAGTACAGGTCTTTCACTTCCTTCGTTAGGTTTATTCCTAGGTATTTTATTCTTTTTGATGCAATTGTGAATGGAATTGTTTTCCTGATTTCTCTTTCTGCTAGTTCATTGCTGGTATATAGGAATGCCACAGATTTCTGTGTATTAATTGTATCCTGCAACTTTGCTAAATTCAGGTATTAGTTCTAGTAGTTT
>JAVSCE010009158.1:0-57388 GCA_032199065.1 Smutsia gigantea
ATCAGACCCAGGTCCTCTGCCGCCTGGGCCACGGCTCCTATCCCTTCCCTAGATGGGGCTCCCCTCACCAGGAGTGGGAAGGGTGGGCAGGACTGAGCTCACTCCAGAACCTGCTGGGCTGAAGCAGGAGTGCTGGGTGAGGTGGGCACGCAGGGTGTTTCTGCCCCAGCCCCTGAAGGTGCCCCTCCTGACTTCTCTGCTCTCAACCCTTGGTGAGAGCACCCCATGAGCGTAACACTGACTCCCTGGATGGCGGTTTGGGGAGGCGCAGAGGGTGAAACATGGCAAAGGCATTGCCCATCCTCAGAGCAGAGGTCTGGGTGTGAACAGACATGCACACACACACACACACATGCCTATGTACAAAGGAATGGGTGCATGTACGTGCACACACATACACACATGCACAAGCACACTTAAACATATGCGTGCACACAATCCCTAGTATGATGCCTCGTGTGTGCAGACACACCCATGGACACAGCACAGCAGGCTGTGCACACACGCCCTCGTGCACACACATGGTGCATGCACATACCTGAGCCCACACATACTCCTGTCAGATCTCTTACAAGTTCAAGTTGTCCCCCAGGCCTTTGGGCATTTCCTTCATAGTGTCTGGGGAAGAGAGTGACCACATGATTCACCCTTGGCTGCAAAAGGAAGGGGACAGGAGAGGAGGGAGGACGGGGCAGGGCATGGGTGTGCAAAGGGGTGGTAACTTGAGACTCAGCCAATGCGAGATGGGTTCAGAGCTCCTCTTAACAACTCCCCTCCTAGTACCCTGGTCCAGCTCACCTGCAGACAGGCCACCCCGATGCCCACTGCCCCCATGAGCAGCAGGTGGTCAGCCAGGAACTGCTCCAGCTTGGTGATGCAGCCACCCTGTAAAGGAACGCAGGTCACACACACACCTTGGCCAGTAAGTGGGCAAGGGGGGGAAGGGGAGGGCTGGCGTGGCACTGTGTCCGCCTCACTGACAGATGATCGGGCCTTAAAAGGGTCTCGTCCAGCCTTCCAATCGCCCACAGGCTCCTTGGGTGACCTGGGGGCTGGTGGGGGGCACACCACGATGTCCCCATAGCAGCTGTTTGCCCCCAGGGCTTTGTGGAGACCTTTGAAGCCCCACTGCTGTCCCAGTGCCAATGCTGACTGTTCTGCTTCCCCAGTCCGCCCACCTGGGCCGCCTCTCTGGGGAGCCCGGATGGCCGGGCCCTCATATGCCTCAGCTGGAGCTTGGGCGCTCACCTCCACCTTGTAGATGTTGGAGGGGTGGGTCCGCTGGCCGCAGTGAGTCACCACCGTCTTGCAGCAGCTGTCGGGCACCTGGCGGCCCTCGGCCTCCTTCGACAGGATGTAGGCACTGTGCTGCCAGTCGGCTGAGCTGTTGCTTCCGCAGCACTTGAACTGGGGGGAGAGGTGGAGGCTGGAGGTGAAGAGCGCATGTGGGGCAATATTAACCCACCCCTATGTGTCTTCCCCATGAGTCTTCCCCGCCCCTGTTCAGAGAAGGGAGGCTGGTGTATCTGGGGCTCTTCAGGGAGCTGCAGAAGCTGGCTGCAGAACACCTGTGTGCTCCCTGGGGTTTCTATCCACCAAGGAGAGGAGGTTTGCTGGGTGTCCTGGGGGCAGGGAGGGCCTGTGTGGAGATGGCAGGGAGACAGATGTAGGTGGGTCCCCAAGAGGATGGCCTGTGCACCCCAGGGCGGGCCAAAACCGGGAGGCAGGACCCCAGGGACAGGAACCCCGCCTCGCCAGAGGGCCCCATTCAGGGCTCGAAGCCTCAGAGCCCCCAGATCTGCAGGAATACAGAGGGTGTCCCATGGCCGCACTGCAAGCAGGCCAGTGTTGGCCAGAGGGGCCGATGGGAGTGCTGCGTAAGACGCAGGGTCTCGTGCACCACTCCAGGGCAGGATGCGTGTGCCCAGGTCCCAGTTACCCAGCGGCAACAGGGAATCAGTTATCCCTTGCCTTTCTAGGTGGGAGGATGGAGACTCCAAGTACCTACACTAACTACACGGACCACAGAACACGGTTGCTCTGAGGCCGTCTTTGGCGTGCGGGTGCGCGGGTGGTGTGGGAGGTGCGCTCAGTCCGGTTCACAGGTGTTGGTCAGACACCTGCTGGGTGTTCTACGCCCTGCGGCACGGAGCTGTGCTCCTGGCTTCCTGCGGCTCACTTAGTGGCCTTAGTGGGAGAGGCAGCCGCAGCCTGGGTGTGACACGCAGGAGGAGGGGACTGATGGCTCTGCTTGTGGCTCAGGAAAGGTTCCGAAGGAAGAGGAGGAGCCCCGAGGCAGAACGGAACAGCACACAGAGCAGGGAACAGCATGGTGTGGCTAGGAGTCAGTGGGACTGTGCGTCTGAGTGTCACCTGGACAGGTTATAAACCTCTCTGGGCTTTTTCTCTTGTGCAGTGGGTCTAACAAAGTACCTCCAGGCCGGCCTGTTGGGAGGTGAAGGAGGCGACCTGGGTAAAGCACTTAGGAGAGAGCCCTGCAGAGCAGGCAGTTAGTGAGAGGCACCCGCTGCTGCTGTCACAGTACTGTGAGCACCGGCACAGGGCGTCACTGACTTGTGGGGTGTGGCCTGCAGTCCGGCTGGGAGCCCCTGCCTTCTTGGGGCCCAGTTTCCTCACGCCTGGGATGCGGGCTTGGGCCCATGGTCCCTAACTGTTCTCGGCAGGTGTGAGGGCCTGCGTCCTTGGGCTCTGACACTGCCTTGGGAAGAGGCACAGGGCTCCCAGCTGTGCCCTTCCCCATGCTGTTCCCCTTCCCCCTGGCCCACCAGCTGGCCTCCCCAGCCCTGCTCTCCGAGCTGAGGCCCCCCACCCTAGCCCTGGCGGCAGTCACCTGGGGTGTGCTGGGGCCCTGAGTAAGGCCCGAGGGCAGGCATTCTGGCAGTTCCGCACGTGGGAGGCCCAAGTGCGCACTGAGCTTTGGACAGGGCTGACCAGCAGGGTGCATGTGGGCTGAGCACAGGGGTGTGGGTGTGTGTGCACATGGGTGTCCTTGGCCACTGTATCAGAGGACAGAGGCCCTCTGTCCAGAGCCACCTGGGCGCTGAGGCAGTCTTGGGGGAATGTGGCAGGTGCCTCCCAGCTGAGCTAAGATGTCTCTGGAGCTCAGAGCCCCCACCCTTTACTTCTACCTGCCCAGTCTTCTGGCACAAAGATTAAGGCCCTGGGTCCAGAGTGGAGTAGAGACCACAGGGTGAGGGTGGGGTAGAGTGGCAGGGGAAGGGGCACTACAGTGGGCAGGCAGGGCTGCCTCAGACTTCCCGATGCAGAACCATCAGGGTCCTGGAGCCACGCTGGCCAACACCTGTCTGTAATGATGGAAATGCCCTAGATCTGTGTTGTCCAATTTGGTGGCCACTAGCCACATGTGGCCGCCAGGCCCTGAAATGTGGCTATGTGACTGAGGAAATGCATTTAACATAAATGCAAATAGCTACACGGGGCCAGTGGCTACCATATAGGACGGCACAGGTCTGAGGTCCCTTTCCCCCTCCCAGACCACCTTTCTGTCCCACAGCTTTCTGCCCAGTGGCCCAGAGCTGGAAAGTTCTGGCAGCAGCTTAACTAAAATCCTGCCGCCTCTTAGAGTTTGCTCTTGAGAGGCCTCAGCTGTCAACTCCTGATGGAAGGAGCCCAGGCCCGGAGACGGGGCTTCTTTCCACGGTGTGGGCAGCTTCCTGCCCCAGCAGGCCCAGGGTTGGGGTGTGGAGGAGGAAGTCAGGGGCAGCCGTGGTGGAGGCAAGGGCAGAGGAGGAAGGAAAGAACCAGGACCCAGGAAGCCCTTCCCCTGGTGGCGGGGAGTGCCCCATGGGCGGTCATGCTGACTGCTCACATATGACAAGGCTGCTGCATTTCAGAGGCGGACCAGCGAGGCCCAGAGAAGGTAAGTAACTTGCCCAGGGTCACACAGACAGCGAGGGACAAGGTCAGGGATTTGAACCCACATCTGCATGGCCTTCAGCCCCCAAGGCCGGTGCTTACATCCTGCTGTAGACGGTCCACAGAGCTTGTGATCTCCGCAGCTCCCGGTTGCCCGTAGTTCTCAGCCAGCGTCCAGGCCAAGTGCTGCTTTAGCTCGTCACTCAGCTGAAGAGGGTGGAGAGGGAAGGTGGCATCAGATGGCCCACCCACCCCAATCCTGGTCCCCAGGCCCCCTCCAAAGCCACATCAGCTAACTCTTGAGCACCATGGACTTTGAACGGTGCCGTGGCAGAGGTTTCCCCAGCGGCGTGACGGGACTGCCACGGGGACACTGCACAGGAGCTGGAGCTCATGGGGATGCTGCTGCCGAAGCCGGGCTGTGACACCAGGCTGCGGAGGGGAGGGTTCAAGGCTGGAGGCAAGGAGGCTGCGGAGGGAGGAGAGCGTTCAAGGCTGGAGGCAAGGAGGCTGGGGAAGGGAGAACTCAAAGATGGAGGGAAGGTAGTGGTGAGGCTGGGCACAGGATTGCTTTTCAGTATCTTCGATTTTCATTTTGAGTAAGAGGTGATATCCAAGCATGTACACTCATGACCCTGTCGGCTCCGTCTTGAACCCGCCAGCACAGTCATCTGTCTCGACCAGCCGAATATCGCCCTGCCCATGACCTCAAAGTCCCAGTTCAGAGAGCACCCGGTGGGAGGGGACCTGACTGGCACTTCATCCTTGTCCTGTGCACACAGGCAAGGCCTGGGGCTGCCTTCATGGGCTGGCACACATCACTGAGCCTTTCTCCTTGGAGGTCTGACATCGGATTCACCCTGTACCTAAGTGACGCCCTCTCCTCCCACGGGAAGCTCCCACTCCCCGACTCCCAGCATCAACAGGAGGAGCAGAGAGCTGCTGGATGCGGGACCCAGAAGTGCCGGGTATGCTGGGGCTGGAGACGGGACCACCCATGCATGGCTGCGCCCCCCACCCTGTACGCCCTTCTCCCACGCTGTTGCCTCCTGTGGGTGGTGATGGAGAATGCCGACGCGGGGACATGTCCACTCACCCTCTGGTAGTACATGTGGGCTAGGACCCCCGCCACCAGCTCAACGAGGAAGATCAGCAGCAACAGGCAGAAATACTAGAACAAGGAGAGAAGGGGTCACCATCAGGACGGGGCCTGGATGGGCAGATGACACTGCAGGACCTCTGTGACAAGGGTCTCCCCGAAGCAGTGGGTTGGGGCAAGCCCAGCGCCACGCCATCCTCTCCTCTTCCCAGCAGCTCCGGGCATGCCCGCCTCTCCTGGCTGCAGACATGGAGCCCCCACTCACCCCTTCACCCACTAGTCTGCTTTCAGTTTGTTAATCCACCCAGCCACCCACCCAATATTTATTAAATACTTGCTATATGCCAGGTGTCACCCTCATAGCTGTTGGTGGGGGGACAGAGAAGTGAGTGGTTACAATGCTATGTTATAAATGCTACTACGGGGCAAGCTCTAGAAACAATGGGCAGCCCCAGGTGGTGGAGGACAGTCAGAGGCGGCTTCCGGAGGGAGGTGACACCTGAGTGGAGGGAGGTGACACCTGAGTGGCATCTCTAACGATGAGATGGCAGGTGAAGGAGGGAAGCACACTCCAGGCGGAGGGGAGAGCACACAGGAAGATGGAGCGTGCAGCAAGCACAGAGCAGCTGAGCTCGGGTTGTGGGGGCAGCAGATGTGGCTGAGGGTCAGGGCCCATGGGGAAGGTTTTGGAGGAAGGAGTGTGGCACGGGGCCCTGGGTCTGTAAATGGTATCAAATGGGATCCAGGTAAGCCGAGGCAGGAGGCTGACAGAGGTCTGTGGGTGGGCCCTCTCTGCTTGAGGAGCCTCTGAGAAACAGAGCCTGAGAACCCGAGGAATGGAAGTGTACCATCAGCTGGCTTGGGCTTGAGTCCAGGTTCTGCTGCTTGCTGGCTCTGGTGGGCAGCCGCTGGAGCCTTGATGTGAATTAGAAAAATGTGCTCCAAAAAGAAAATGTGGCTCAGCGAGTTGGGTGCATTGGACTTCAGCCTTCCCTGGTCCCCTGTACAGGACACAACCTCTAGGGCCATATGTGGTAGCCATGCCAGTGGGACTGAGCCAGGGGATGGGGCTGTAGCAGTGCTTGCCCAGCCTGAGACGCTGAGAGCGCCCAGAGGGAGGGGAACTGCGCTTCCTAGGCCTGGCCTGCTCCCTGCTCCCAGAGCTCACGGCTGCAGCCTGAGGGGAGCTGGGCTTCTCAGCCAGATGGCCAGTTGTCCAGGCCAGGGTGTTACCCTCCTGGAAACTGCCAGGCCCATCAGACAGACAGAACGCGGCCCTCTCTGGGGATGCGTCTGGCCCTTAGCTCCTCTGACAGGGCTGCCTTCCTGCTGGATCCAAGTCTCACCTCCCCCAGCTCCCCACCACCCCAGAACCAGCCTGCTGCAGTATCTGAGGCTGCCTCCCTGCCCACAGGACCCTCCGTGCAGTGACTGCCCCTTGCTCCCCAGACTTCCTGGGTGCAGCCCGTGATGCGTGGAGCACCCAAAGCAGAATTGGAGGACGCAGGCCACTGGCGGCTAGGAGGGTGATGCCTTGGCATCTTGCCATCTTCCTTCTGTGGGGTGGGAGGGACTCCTCGCTGCTCTGTCACCACTGTCAGAGGAAGTCACACACGGATGGTAGTGCTGAAGCCATGGCAGTGTCATGCTGTTCCCCGGGGAGTCACGGCCACACTTGCTAGTAAAGCTGGGCTGCGGGAAGGTTCACAGGGAGAGAGCCTGGCCCACACGAGGGATGGCAGGCCAAATCAGCACCTGCCAGCCCCACAAGACGGTTTGGGGGCCTCAAACAGGCCTGAGACAGGCTGTCCAACCTGATGAAGCAGATGTCAGGAGGGGTGAAGAGCTTCTGAGAGGCAGGGCACTCCCTACCGCCGAGGGACTCCAGCTGTAAAGATGCCGTTTGTAGGAACTGAGGGCCAGGCTGGGACTCAGGGGATAAGTGTGGGATGCTGGAGAGCCAAGCGGCTGGGGGCAAGGTGGGCACAGGCACTGGCTCTGGGCTGCAGCCTCGGTGGCAGGAGGGCCGCAGGTGTGTGACCACTCGGGTGGGGAAGGCGCTGAACCACAGCTCAGATGCGGTGACCCTCGGGAGGCAGCGACGGGTCCCACTCACTGGGATCCTCCTGCACAGAGGCCCAGGCAGCCCCGCTCTGCAGCTGGTGGCCAGAGTCGGTGAGAGGGCAGGCTGGTGGGGTGTTGCCCCGTGAGACCGTGAGCTCTAATGGGTGCCTCGGTCTGCTCTCAGCCTTTTGCCTCTCCAAGCCTTCCTGGACCCCTCAGGGTAGCCTCATCACCCATTCCTCCCACAGCACAGGCACTGTGCATGTCTGTCCCTTCCTCCGTACAGTTCTCCAGACAGAGGCCAAGCCTCCAGCCTTGAAGCTTTTGCTCCCACTGTTCGCCTGCCTGTCCAACACCCAGCTCAGCCACGGCCCCCACTAAGCCCTCCTGGGCCCCCAGCCCTAGTGCTTACAGCACTTCCTTAGCCTCCATGTCCGGACACCAGACATTCTGCTTTGTTCTGTGTCTCCTGGCTGGACTCTGGTCTGCCTCCTTCACCCTGCCGGCCACACTGTTCCTCACACAGATCCCTTCACTGGGTGAGGGGTGTACCTGCCCACTACCCCATAGGGGATGCTGGGACTTCAGGGGTGACCAGGCTGTCCCCCTAGAATGACCATGAGCTTCTGGGGGACAGGGACTGAAGCTGAAGTTCTGTGGGTTCTTCCTGAGTGCTTGGTAAACGTCCCTGGACTGAGTGTGTGAATGCACTGTGAGACAGTGGGCACTGCCCAGAGCATGCTGGCCCCATGCTTGGGGTAGGAGCTGATCTTTTTCTGATCCGTGGGTGCCACAGAACTGTACCTTAATTTATACAGTGGTTCTCAGCCTGGCACAGTTTGCCCCCAGGGGACATTTGGCAAAGCCTAGAAAAGTTCTGGTTGTCATCACAATTGGAAAAGGGGGCTTGCGCCTGGCACCTAGTGGGCTGGATGGCCAGCAGTGCACGGGAGGTATCTGACTGGAGGGCACTTTGCAGCAGAAAGTTGCTCACCCTGACCAGGAAGGATAGGTGCTCGTGTTCTGCTTCAGCTCGGAACCTCGGGACCCAGGGCCTGCAGAGCGCTGCCAGCCCCAGGATCTCTGGGGGGGTCCCTGGGGACCATCTGTGGTCCGGAGCCTCCAGCGGCCCTCATGAGCTGGGGGGGCGGGGGGGTTGTGGAGTAGGTTGATTCCAGGGAGCATGAAGAAGGTTCTGGAGGTAAATTTGACTCCCTTAAATTTGGTTAGGTGCTGGTTTTGAATTATTAAAAGTCAACAAGAGATCCTCGGATACCCTGCGTGTAATCTGGAGGAGTCACGTCTCACTTTAAGTCAGGACTTACTGGGCCCTGTGCTGCCCTGCTCCGAGCTAACTGTGCCGGCGAAGCCCACCATGCTCTTGAGGGGACTGCCTGAATCCCTGACCTATGGCTTAGGAGGCAAGGACCCAATGGGGGGTGTGCCAGCCTTACTTCTCAAGAGCAGAGGAAATGCAGTTTTTCTATAATGGGAGCAGTGGAAAGGCATCCCTTCCATCAAAAGATAAAACAATCTTTCCTTGGTGGAGTGAGTGCCTTATTCACTGGGATGGCCCCAAGTGCACAGTGGGAGCTCCGGGTGGTAGTGGCCAACATTTGTCCGCTCTTCTGGGGTGCCAGGGCCTGGAACACACTTCCCGTGGCTGCTCCCAGCCACCCGCGCAGGCGAGCACAGCATTGCTCATCACGTTGCCATGTGAACACCAGCCTCGGCCTCCGTGGGTCCGTGACACATGTGCATGGCAAGGCTAAGTGACTTGTCTAAGGCCGCACAGCACCAACATGGCTGAGTCTGGAACTGGACGCAGGGATTCGTGCAGCCGAAGCTGGACTGCTTGCCTGCTGTGTGCTGTCGTCCCTGCTGGGTGGCTCGTGGGTGGATGGAAGGGGCTCACTGAGCCCACTTAGGGTGGACTCAGCTGGCTGGGGAGGTACAGGTTGGCAGGAGAGGGACGAGAGTGTTCTCATGAAGAGACAAAGGGGATCCAGGGAACCCTCTCCGGGCGCAGGAGGATCTCTCCCTGGCCCCACTCAGCCCCTAGCCCTCAGGGCCAGCAGGGCAGGCCAGGCATACTCCTGGGGCGTCTCCTGCAGGCTGTCCTCCCGCATGAGGGCCCTGCCAGCCAGGGTGCTGTGCTGGTCCTGCCTGCCTGGCTCTGCTCCTTCACGCCTGTGCGGGCTCACAGCCACAGGATCTAATGCCCACGTCTGCCCGGACCCCCTTTACTTTACCCAGCCCACCTTAATCCTGTCTGAGTCTAGTAACTGTCTGCACAAGCTTTGTGTCACCCCTGCGCACATGCACAGGGCCCCATACACAGCGGAGCCTGGGGCCTCTGGGCCTTCACACCCTCCATGCCCATGCCTGGGACTCGCTGCCCTGACCATGTCTGTGCTGCACAGCTGTTAGCTGTCAAATCTCAGCTCGGGCGAGGCCTCCATAAGTCCCCCTGAGCCAGTAGATCCTGGCCACAACCTCACTGCTGACAGCCTTCTTTCTGAACCTCTGTGGGCCTCAAGGGCCTCATGCTTTCCACTTCAGGCCTGATATTCTTTGGCCCTCGTCTGCCCTCCCACTCTGACCTGCCTCTTGTTCCTGGGGCACCTCCGCGTGAACTGAACCGACTCCACTCCACCTGCTCCCCGACCTCTAGCCCGCTCTGATTTTTTTGACTGGCCTGTCCCTGCCCCCAGTCCTTCCAGAAGCCACCACCTGAGTCTTGGTCTGATAGAAACCAGTGGTGAGAATTCCAAAGAAAGTTCTTGCAGCCTCTGCCCTCCAGAAGAATGATGCCATTTCAGATTACACAAAACCAACCCCCAAACACAGAAGGAACCATTTGGTAAGCACAGAATGGGACCCAAACATTCATCTCCCCGCCTGGACCATCTACTAAAGTTTTTTTTTTTTTTAATTCTCTAATGGAACAGTTTGAACCAGGAGCAAAGCTGGCTATTTTCTAAAACTGCAGATCCAAAACGAAGCTGGAACAGCAGAACACTCTCTGAACCAAACCAATACTTTCTTTAATGAGTCGCTCTGCGGGAACTGTGCAGAGAGATTTCTCATTGAGACATGAAGGTGATTAATTAGACGTAGAGTCTTCAGAAGGACTTACACTGCAGAGGGGCAAGCTGAGCCCCAGACAGGGTTTCTGGGGCAGGTTCACTGGCACATAGGGTCACACCAGCGGGTGACGGCCTTGATGGAAGTTTAAAGAACTGTATACACTTGGGCTTTCAGGATTTTTCCACTGGACTGACTCTGCCACAAAGAAGGGGGCTTTGCCAAATCCCTCATCCTCTGTCCTCTCTGCCATTCTGCACAATTAAAGATGGAAACCGAGCCAGTCTGAGGCTTGGGGTCAAGGCAGGTGGGGACTGGTGTAGAGGTCCCAGCCTATTCTCAGAGCAGTGTGGCGACAGTAAGCTAATTGTCAAGGTGCTGCCGAGGTTAAGATGGAGGGAGGCGAGCCCAGCCTGCTGCTCCTAGCCCACTGTGTGTGACCCTGGTGGCAGGCCACAGGGGGGTCCGGGAACTCAGCACCACCAGGCCAAACAGGAAAAGACGGAGCCAGCTGTTTAAGCAGCAATGACCTCAGGGCACATTACTTTCTGGCAATTAACCATCAGCTGGAGGCTGTCAGGGCTCAGAGGTGCAGCAGCTGCCCGCCTGTTTGTGCAGAAGAGGGAGGATATGGATTCAGGAGCCTCAAGCCATTCCTGTCACAAGATGTCAGTGCTGGAAGGATGGAGGTGACCCCAGCCCAGGGCTCACAGCCCGGGCCATCCAGCTACAGCCACGCTGGGGGCTGCTCGACAGGCCTGCGCTCGGCCGTGCTCTGGCTGATGTCTGAGCTGATATCCGTGTGGCCGGAGGGGCTGGGAGCAGGAGCAGGGCCAGGATGAGGAAAGCGGGTCCACCAGGGGAAGAGGGAAGACAGGGAGCACCTGGGCTGTGTGGAGGCAGGAGGCATTCTGGGACACGTCAAGTAAAAGCAGCTGAGATCATCCAAAGCGCAAGCCAAAATGCTGGGGGTCCAAAGATCACACTGTGGGCCGTCCCAGAGAGAACATATTCCAGGACTAGAGGCCAAAGACAGGCGTCCACAGGGTTGCGAGCTGGGACGAGGAGAGGTCAGTGTGGATGGGCTGAGAAAGCAGGACTCAGGCTGGGCAGCAGGGCGCCACCAGAGGCCCAGAGGCCCCGGGAACTCGGGATGCTTCGGCCTGATGCATCTGGGCATGGGGGACGCGACTGACTGCTTGCCTTCTCCTTGGCCCCTGGAGGGCCTGGCTGTTCTTGGCTGTCTTCGCATAGGCTGCCAGAGAAAGATGGTGTAGCCTATGAGCGCTGTGCACACACCTGGACACCTGGGACTGCGTGCGGCGCCAGGGTAGGATGAAGGAAGAAGGAAGGCTGGGCAGGAGAAATTCCCACAAGCCTGGAGGCTCGGAAATGTCCTAGGGCTCACACAGGTCCAAGGCTCTGACCAGATCCAGACAGGAATTGAAACCTACACGGTCCCGTCAGAGCAGGTGCCCCATACTCCTCATTGACTCCAAGCCCTGGACTGGGTCTCAACCCCTGTGGTATCTTCTCCCTTCTTACCCAGCCCTGTGCCCAGCAGAGCAGGAGACTCTGGGGATGTGCTGGAAATGCTTGCTGAGGTCAGTGAACTCGGTGGCCCTGTCAACATAACACGGAGCGCAAGCTGGCAAACATTGGAGGCTAGGAGGTGGTGGAAATGAGCTGGCGGTAAAAACTGCTCCGTACAAAAACTTTGCTGCTACGGGTGGGCACATGGGTTCCACCCAGTGCAGCCTGAGCAAGGTGGGTCCTGAGCCCAGAATGGTGCTGTTCAGAGAAAAGCGTGGTGCCACAGGAGGCACCTGGCCTGCTTGCCCTGGGTGAGTCCCTCACCCTCCCTGAGCCTTCTGCATCACGCGGGGCTCAGAAGGGAGGGAAGTCCTGGCGCCGCCATTCCCTCTGGCTGTTCAGTGTCAGGACTGCGCCTCCTCTGCCCTGGCCCGCTGCTGCCCTGCAGGGGTCTTTAGAGGAGCGCCCCCAGCTTCTGCCCCTTTCCTTACTCGCTGCTCCTTTCATGTTTGGCAAGGGGGCTTTCTGTCCTCAGGAGGCCGCATTCTCTGCTCTCCGCCGGACACCGAGTTTACTGAGGTATTCTTAGACAAGTAAGCTTGTCCCAACCAGAGCTGAAGAGTTGCTAAGGCTTCTGGCTGCAGATATGAAGCCACACACACCAGTCAGCTTCATTAGTAATAAAGATGACCTTTGGACCACTGTCTCTGTCTCCTGGGTCTTATTTTTCAACCGACTCTAAGTTCCCCTAAATCCTCAGTGTGCTGTGTGGTGAGATGGAGTGGAGCGCTGAGGGCCAGGACGGAGCCAGTGGCAGGCCTTGGCCTGAGAGGAGCACGTCCAGATGACGGTCTAGCCACCACTCCTGTCCTGGTCCCAGGGTGCAGGGCCTGCCACTCTGAGCTGTGCGCCACACCTCACTGATGGGAAGGCAGGGGGCTCTTGGCAGAGAAGGCAGCAGCCTATCTCCCTGGAGAGGAGCTAAGACCAGCTCGGCCAGCCCAACACAAAGGGGGCAAATGCAAAGATCCTTTAAATGGCTGACTTGGCCCCACAAGCCGTCTCTCCCATTAGCACCATCACAGCGGAATGGTAAGACTAACTGCACCACCAACCTCAGCAGCTGCCTGCATGGGGCCTCGGAACGGGATTTTTCTAACCTGCCAGGCCGCTTCCAGGCCATCCTTAGGTGGGTGTTACGCTTACAGGGTAAGATTCATTTTAACATCAACAGGAGTGAAATGTCACTGGGAAGGAAAAGACACCTGCATGTACAGGAGCTCCCAGACAGCTTGCTGATGGACCAGATGCCATTCAGATTGTCTGCTCTGCGGTGCCCCTCCCTCAGGGGCCCAGGCATCGGGGCGCTGACTGCGCCCGTTCGGTCAGAGGGACTGCAGTGTCTCTTTCCAGTTACACGGTTAAGTCTAGCAACTGCTAGGGAGGGGACGCAGGAGCCAAATGACGCACAGGCAGGTGCAATCCCCAAATAAACTCAGCCTTGGGGAGCGAACACTGCTTACCAACCCCCCCACCCCCACGCACCGCTGCCTTCCTGCAACACACACATGCTCTGACCCTCCTTGGTCAGCGCTGCTCTGAGCCTTGCTTGGGGCCCCAGGTGGGTTTGGGGGGGGGTCAGAGAGCCCCACTAAGGGGCGATCATCCACCCAACACAATTGAGTCAAACTTTTCTCTAACTCAGACAAAACCCTTGTTGGTGGGCTAACAGAGCTGGTTTCTGCCGCACTGCCGGCACCTGCACGTGACTTCACTTGTGCGTGATAAGGTGGTAGACGGCCAGGTGACCAGCCCCCAGTTCTCACTCGGGTGATTCACTTTTCACCTGGAATGCAAACCATAGGTCCTGAGTCAGGAGAAAAGGAAGTTCCCATGCCCGGGGTTGGAGGCGCCCAGAAGGAGGGATCAGAACCAGCCCAGGACAGCAGAAAAGGCCCTGGACCGAGTCTTGGGTGTTGACTGGGCTCGGCCGGCTCTTGGCCGTGGGACCTTAGGCACGTCTCCTATGGCTGAGGAGACCGGCGGAGAGGTCGTCTCTAGGCTACCTGGCATTCCTTCTGCACAGCCCCTGAATTAAGTGAGGCCAATGAGGAGGCTAAAGGGACAGATCTGCCGGGGTCTTGGGAAGAGGAGGGGCCGCATGCCATCGGGTGGCTGGGTGGCTGTCCGGGTGCAGGAACCGAGCAGATTTCAGCCCGAGGCCTTTCCTGACTGCCCAGCTGGAGAGGCAGCGCACAGCTCAGGTGTGGGCTTTTGTGCAGCATTTCAAGGGTGGCTCTTGAGTATATTTGTATCTTGCTTCCTGGGGAGCCTGGCAAGAGCCTTCTTGCCCCCCTCTCTACCTCCACTGCCCCTCGTACTGCATGAGGAAAGGCTCTCTCGTTCTGGGGGAGAGGATACGGGGTTCTAAAAGCCGTGGCTGCATGATCTGTTCCTTTGAAGCGTGTGGGCAGCTGACTCACAGGTCAAGGTGCCACCAAGCAGGTGAGGCCACGACCACCCTGGCTGGGTGGCTGCCGGCACACCGACGGACTGAAGTGTGGCTGAGCCGTGAGCTGTGGGGAGGGCACTGTCAAACCCCCGGGCTCTGCATCCTTCTCCCTCCCCAGCCCACGCTGTGGGGACCCTGGGAGTAATGGCCCGAAGAATAATTCCATTTATTTAGGTTTATTCTCCAAGGAGCTTGGTCATGGTATTGGTGATGTAAATGATAATTGTAGCCATTTTATGATCTTTATATAATATGGTGACTCGTTTCCTAAGACCTAAAATACTTCATTCTCATCACGTCTCATCCCTGAATGAAGATGGGGATACCAGGATGGCCAGGAGTGGCCAAGTGACTTCCCTGAGGTCTGGAGCAAGCTGGACAAGCTGGACTACTACCTGCTCTTTGATCTGCAGTCTTGATTCCAGACCTTATTGCTGGCCAACCAGGTCTGGATATATTTGATGGACGTGCTGCAGTCTGGAGTCCCTCATGTTCAGAAACTGGCTCTAGAACTTACTTTTTAATCCATCCCCTAAATATAAAAGTACCCCCGACATAGATCCAGTTTAGCCAGAACCATCCATCATAATCTTCATTTGGCTGAAGATAGAAAAGTTTTCAGAGCCCATATTCAAAACTCTAAATATATCCCTTTCTTTTGACCAGCGTGGCATCTGTCCTGGTCATCGGCCTCAGGCTTAGATGGCCCGAATAATCCGGCCCCCTCATGCAGCCTTTGCTAAAAGAGAAGATTTAGTGTGAATAATTTAAACCCCATTCTCTTTCCCCCTTTGCAGATTTCTGGCGCTCAACTGATCATTTCAGCACCAGCAAAAAATGTGCTATTCCTGTCGCTGATGAACATTTCCTTCTTGGGAAAGTGGCCTGGAGGGGCTGCTGGTGAGCTAGGAGGAGAGGCCAGCCCGCGGGAGGGGGCGCACCTCCGGTGGGTCTGGGGGAAGGTTTGAGGTCAGGCCTCTCACTCCTCCAGTTCCCAGCTGGATGCCTGGCTTCTCATCGTCCTCTTCCCTCTTTGGGGACCACTTTGTCTAGAGGTAGACTCACTGCTTCTCTCCTTGGCAGTTTCCTTCAGCCTTTAGCTGATGAAGATTTCAAAAGGGTTAGACATGGAGGGGAAGAAGGAAATGAGACCCAGAGCCTCCAGGAACCACAGAGCACGTTTAAATTGTCTTAACCACACCACTAACCTCTAACTGGGGGCCTGGGTTTTTTAATTCCTACCGTGTTAGTCCCAGAAGGTCCTCCAGCCACCTTAGCTTAAAAAACCAAGAGCTCAATAAGTTCAGAGGCTGATGGCCAGGCAGTGGATTACCCAGGAGCCACGGTGTCAACCTGTGCTCTGTGCGGGCTATTTCAGGATCCTAAGGAATGACTGTTAATTGTCTTTAGGTGTGACAGTGGTATCGGCATGTTTGCTTAAAAAGGCTCCTCAAGTTTAAGAGGAGTACACTGAAACCTTTACAGAGGGCATCACGTCTGGGGTGTTGGGGGCGGGAGGGTGGCCGACCAGGACGGGCTCGGGATAGCTGTTGAGCCTGGGTGGTCCAGGGAGAGCGCTTCGTCATCTCATTCATTTGTGCAGATCTTTGAAAATCAGCATGATAAAGTCTGGAAGGAGGAGGAGGGAAGCGGCAGGCTAGGATGTAGGGGGAGGAGGGGCAGCAGCTGCCTCTGGCTCAGACGGCCTGGGGCTCAGTCCTGGGAAAGGAGACTGTGCCGCTGCGCCCTCCGGCTTCCCCAGGGCTCCCACTTGGGGCGAAGTCACTTGGCTTGGTGGGTGCTCGGCACAGGAGCCTGGTCGCAGGACTGGGTGGGCTGCGAGGGGGCTCCGGCCAGTGGCCCGGCCTCCACCCAGGGCGCCGCGGGCAGAGTGGGCGGGTGGCACTCACCGTGGAGAGGCAGCTCTTGTCCTCCCGGACGACGGCGCCGAAGCCCAGGAAGCCCGCCACCATGACCAGAGCGCCTGCGGAGATGAGGATGTAGGCGGAAGCGGCGAAGGTGCTGGAGGCCAGGACGCTGAGGTAGCCGCTCTTCTCCGCCAGGGTCCAGACGCCCACGGCCAGCACGGCGGCGCCGCCCACCTGCGGGAAACGCGTCAGAGCGGGGCGCCCAGTTCTACAGGCGAGCACTGGGGGGTTAGACTTGCCCACGATCACACACCTCAGTGACTTGCAGGGCCAGATTTCGAATCCAGGTCTGATTTCCAATTCCACACATACTAGGTGCCTGTTGTGTCTATGTCTTGAGGCCAGAGGTATGACTGTAAACTTGGTGCCTGACTGAGTCCCTTCACCTCCCCATCTGGCCACCCTGAGCCTTCCTCCTTGAGGCTCCCCTCAGGCCTCCTCTCTCCCAGAGTTCTCCTTGGCTGTCGCCCACCTTTCCCTGGCTGGGCACTTTCACAGGCTGCCCAGTTTCATGTTTACATTGGCCCACAGAAGAAGCAAGGCTGGGCTTCTCATCTCTGGTCTACAGATGAAGAAACTGAGGCCCACAGAGGAAAGATAAACTGCCTGAGGCCTTGCCTCTGCTTAGGGGCACCTAGGGGCAGGACGAGAGCACAGAGTCTGCCGCTCAGCCATGCTGCCTCCACAGTGAAAGGACGCTGTGCTCCCCAAGCTGGAGTCACTGGGAGGCAGAGGGGACTGAGGAGGAGAGATTACTTCTTTGCTAACAGCCCTGAGAAGCGGCGGGGGGAACAGGATGCTGCTGGTGGGCAGTTGTGGGGCAGGGGATGGGGGGAGGATGCCGCCTTAGGAAGGGCACCTGGGACACAGAGCTGAGGGCTCGCTTGCTGGGTCCCTTCTGCAGTGACTCTGAAACCTCCCTGCGACTATTGTGCTCAGCACATATGAGTGTGCACTGTGTCCTCAAGTTGCCACATGGGGAATATTAGGACTGTCTGCCCGGGATCCTTGGGGGAGGCAGGACCCCAGGACCTGGGATCATCTCAGCCATCTGCTTCTGGGAAGGCAGACTTCTGTCCAGACCCCAGTCTCCCTGTGTCATTGCAGGACGGTTCTCTCCCTCAGATGGGTGGTGAGCGTTCCCTGAGGACTCCCACAGGCCTCAGTCCACGCATGCGCCAGCCTGCAAGGCCTTCCCATCTGCCCCAGAATGACGATGTAACCCACCCTTTCATTTCACAGTTCTCTTTCTCGGCAGTCACACACATCAGCTAGGCACATGGAAGGTGGTCCTCAGCAGTTAATATGCACTAGGTACTTTCATGACTCAACTTACCACCTTCTCTGCTGAGCTCTGCAATAGCTCTTTGAGGAAAGGGCAGGGTGGGTGGGCAGGCACGTACCGTCTCTGTTTTGTGGATGAAGAAACGGGCTTGGAGAGAGTAAGAATGTGCTCAAGACAACACCACTGGGAAGTTTCAGAATTGAGATTCAAACCCATGTCTTCTGAGAGTCAATCCAGGACTTTGTCCTCGATTCCACATGTTGAGCCAGGCCTGCCCCCTACTTCCTTCTGCTTTTTAGACACCTCTGTTTTTTCCCAAGTGCCACTTTATCCCTTTCAGCACCTCCAGCAGGTTGAGACAACCAGGGGGACACAAATCACACAGCTTTGCTGCTCCAAATGGAGGATGAGAGGCTAATGGCCCGCATTTCTTCAATTCTATGACACACCTGTTTCTCCACATTTTAACATCTCTAAAATTGAGATTCACCTTATGATTAATGGCATCTTACAGTTATTCTTGGCAGCACATTTTCTCAATGGTACAGAAAACAATGGTTATCTTACAACCAGTGGTATCTTAGATGCAATGACACCGTGGACTACAATGGGTCTCTAAATTCCCTGGGAGTGCAAGTTATCTCTGGCCCACACAACCTCCACGACCAGTGAGGAATTTCCTGAGTCTTGGTCAGTGGAATTGTCTGAGGTGAGGGTTTCCAGAACATCCTGCACACATTCTTTCTGCCCCCCTGCATCCCTGGAAAGCCTGGGTGAAAGTAATAACTTTCTTTGCATAAACTAGCTGTTTGATTTAAACATAGTCCCTTAACCTCTCTAGGCCTTCATTTCCCCATCTCTCAAATAAGGAGGTTATATTAGACCAGTTGTTCCAAACCTATAATCACCAAGGGCCTCTTTGATTACTTTTTCCAATAGATCTTATGTTTTGAGGGCTTTTGCCTACCAGAGTGCCTTAATTAATACATCTCATTTTTATTAAAGGCACAGGCTAGTGCCAGGAAGATTCTGAGCAGCTTGCAACAATGTGACCACACTGAGCTGATCTAACTCTTAATGGGTGTTTCCTCTTATAGAAATAAGCACATCCATTATCCATTAGGCTCATCAACCCCACAGGCCAAGCGTGGGATCTGGGACCACTGAAAGGGGCACATTAAGAGTGGACTGGGTCCAATCTGTTGGGGGACATGGAAACCACTGAGAATCTGATAAAAAGCTTTGGACCCACTACCCAGAGAAATGGTCATCCACATAAGATAATACATTCCAGTTCAGGGCTAGAGTCTAGTCTTGCACCATGCAGTGGGGCCTGGTGTCCACAATCTCCAAGGCTTCCTCCACCTGACACTCCTTGAAGGCAGCGTTTCTCAGCCTGGCTGCAGAGTCACATGGGGAGCTCTGAAAAACCGAAGCCACATTCCAGGAAATTGGAAAGTCTGGGAGTGGGACCCAGGCATGGGTGTTTTATTAAGTTCCCAGGTGGAACCACTGCCGGGGTTTCGTGTTTAAGGTCAAGGTGTGCTGTCCCTTTTCCCCAGTAGGTGGTGCTGTACTGAACCTCAGAACCCACTGCTTCCTGGAAGCTTTGTGTCCCTGAGTCAGGGTGTCAGGGCAGGCAGCTGCCTGGAGAGCTTGGGATGACCTTTGTCCAGGACTTGAATTCCATCCTTTTCCTTATCTGTGTTACGCCGTTTGATTTGGTAGGAGCATTGGGGTAGAAGGTGGGGTAATGGGCAGAATGTTCAGTCCAAAGGGATGAAAATCAAATTATGCAACAAAGGCGAAAAATATGTGGCTCCCAGGGGAGGGAATGGGGATCTATGAGAAATGCAGCCCTGCGGGAGGAGCAGTACTGACCCGTTAATGGAGGGCCGCTCTCTTCCAGAGCCCTTGCCAGTCATAGAAAGGGCTGGAATCTTGCCAAGCAGTAGAGCCTGCAAATCAGCCAGGGTGATAGTGGGCGGTCCTTGGCCACAGGGCAGGGCCTGGGAGGGATACACCACCCTGATTAAGGTCTAGAAAACAAACCCATACTCATTCTGATGTCCAGAAGAAATCAGAAGGTGAGTTAATGGGGACCCCAACCCTCCCCTGGGATGGCACGGCATCTGCAGTGGACTCCGCGCGGGACCTGCAGTCAGGAGCAAAAGGGTCACAAGCCCTTTGGGACCTCTTCTGCTTACAACCTGGTCAGCTCTTTGGGAAACAATCTTTCCTCAGGACAGAAAAAGTAAAAGCAACGAAATGTCCAAATGGCTCACCACAGGGTATCCTGGGAGGGTGGAAGTCAGTAGGCTTGGGTTCCAGCCCCAGCTGTGTGCATTATTAACAATGTGACTGTGTGTCTGACACTTGGCCTCTCTAAGCCTCAGTTTTCACACCTGTAAAATGGTGGCTTTGGATGAAAATGTCTCTGAGGTCCCTTCCACATGGATACAACACCCCTCTTATTACCAGGAGAAAAGCCTTTCACCAATACACCTCCAGCAAGATGCTTCTAGACCAGTGACTCATGGCTCTCAGCCAGGTGGTCTGGAGACTGCCAAGGTCAGAAAAAAAGAGCAGTGGGAGAGGGACTGACAGGTGGCTGATTGAGGTGGGGAAAGATCCGAGCCCAGTGAGCTATTTCAAAGAGTTGATTCGACAGTATTTGGCTTCTTACAGAAACTGGGTTGGTTTTCTGTGGAATATTAATTCCATTTTTCAAAACCATGCCCTGTAGCCGATTAACCAGAAAACCCTGCAGAGGGTGAAGCTGGCCTTACCAATGAAGACATGGGCAGGTCAGGAGTCGGGGGGTGGGCAGGGCAGGTCACCCATGTGGTGTAATTTTGGAACTTCCCATTTATAGAAAAGTAACATTGCCAAAAAGTCACTCGTATCTTCTCAGGGAGAAGCATTAGTCTGAGCAGCTGCACATGCCTGGGTCTTGACTGACATCAGGCAGCAGACCTACCTGAAGGAAAGCAGAGAGTGTAAAAGTGCAGGAATTTTCTTTGTCAGGCTACCAAGGGGGAAGGAGGAGTGGAGTGGAGCAGGGGCCAGGCCTGTGGGGCTGCCAACAAGGAAGGCTCCCCGCTAGAGAAGGACCCCTGGGCAGTGGAGCTCTCTGCCTTCAGTGAGGGGAGCCTGTGGCATGGGGAGGCAGTGCAGTTCACCTATGTGAGGCTTGCTGGGCCCTCCCAGGTGCCAAGCACCGTGCAGGCCTGGAAGGGCTTTGGGGCTGGAAGTGTGTCGCCCATTTAGAGCCACACTGGCCACCTAGGGCCCACCTCCCCAGTCTCATCGATGGCATCGGTACCCACTGGGTCCTGAACCCCTGAGCCACTCTGCACTCCTTACTCATCCTTACTGGATGCCAACTGCCACCTGCTCACACACTGCCTGGCTTTGGTCCCCACCCGCAGCCCCTGGATCAGCTCCTGCCCCTGCTCCAGCCAGAGGCCGGTGTGCATGCTTCAGCTGATCCACCTGGGCTCGCTGAAGAGGTGCCACCAGCCGCCCATCACCCAGAGCACCAGGCCCAAACTCCAGCCCTTCAGCATCTGGACTGATTTTTGGCTTCATCTTCTGTGACTTCCCTTCCTCCACACCTGGGCTTTAAGGGTTACTATGAACTAAGTCGTTATTTTCTTGAAAACACGACAGGCACCCAATAACCATAGTAACAGAAAGGTGAAGTAGGCAAGTGGCCCGTGTCCGAATCCTAGCTCCTCTCTGCTGTGTGGATTGGGACAAGAGGCATAGCTGCTCTGGCCTCAGATTCCTCATCTCCCGTTGCCTCCCCCACTCCCCAGGGTGTTCTCTGCACTTCCTCTTCTGCCTCTGACTCTCCGGGGCCAGTTCCTCCTCCTGCTCTCCGGTGAGTGCTTGGCATGGACTGGGAGCTGCCCCCTGCTCCCGAGTCCTGGCCCAGCAGTGCCGGGTGGGACGGGCCAGTGCAGGGGGCCAAGAACACGGCCATCTGCTCCCTCACTGCCTCTGCAGGCCGGGTCCTGGGGCGACACTGAGTACTTCTCCCTGCTTTCTGGCAGTTTTTAATTTCAGGGGGAGTTTGAGTTTCAGAGGGGACAGAATCTTCTCCAGGTGATCAGGAAGCCCATGGAATGGCCTGATGTAGCACCCAAGGCATTGTTCATGCCAGACCAATGCTTCACCATTCAACTGGCATCCATTAGGCACCTACTAAGACCAGGCACACTGGAACGGCCTGATGTAGCACCCAAGGCATTGTTCATGCCAGACCAATGCTTCACCATTCAACTGGCATCCATTAGGCACCTACTAAGACCAGGCACACTGGAACGGCCTGATGTAGCACCCAAGGCATTGTTCATGCCAGACCAATGCTTCACCATTCAACTGGCATCCATTAGGCACCTACTAAGACCAGGCACACTGGAACGGCCTGATGTAGCACCCAAGGCATTGTTCATGCCAGACCAATGCTTCACCATTCAACTGGCATCCATTAGGCACCTACTAAGACCAGGCACACTGGAACGGCCTGATGTAGCACCCAAGGCATTGTTCATGCCAGACCAATGCTTCACCATTCAACTGGCATCCATTAGGCACCTACTAAGACCAGGCACACTGCCAGTAGTGGGGCCCAACGAGTGGGGCGCTGTCCCTGTCCCGTGCTGCTGGCAGGTATCTGGGTGGGAAGACCATGACTAATCACGAGGGTGATTCTGTGATAAAGAAGAGGTGGGAGCTCGGGGAGAGGCCCAGGGCCCAGGGTCTAAGCAAGGCGACTTTTCCCATAAGTAGCCAGGACACAGTGGGGACTGGAAGTTAGGAACTCTATTGTCCAGCTTGGAGCCCATTTTACCAGCTGGGCTGCTGACCCACAAAAGCCGCTTTGTCCATGAAGCAAGCCACCTGGTGTCTGTGCCAGAGCCAGGCCTAGAGTCCCTGAGTACAGCAGGGGCAGCTCAGGGCTGTCACCACAGGCTTAACCTTTGATGGTCTCACCAGCAGTGGCCCTATACAGACCAGATGTGCATCCACCTCAAGTATGAGCCTGCCCCCAGCAGACCCTGACAGCACAGAGGCAGAGAAGCCCGGCCACCATGGGGCCCTGTGGCTTCAGCACCTTGGCAGTGGGGGGGATGGAAGGGGGCAGCAGAAAACCACAGGGCCCCTCACCCATTGCTTCTCAGGTGAGGGTGAGGCCATGTCCATGTTCAAGGGGATGATGATATACAAGTGAAGGGCTTTCTACCTCCAGGGAAGAGGCTGCCTCCTATCAGGCTCCCAGGAGTCCTACAAGGATGGCAGCGTTCTCCAGCCACCTCACTCCCCTGGCCGGGCTACGAGTCCCCCATCCTCTCTGCCTACTGTCATGGCCCATGTCCCCTAAGGAACCCCAGGGATTCCCTGGAGGCTGGGCCCCACCGGCCCTCAAGGGAACCGGTGCCTCAGCCAGTGTCCTGGCCAGGATAGAGCTTCGGCCCAGAGGCAGCCCCCTTGTCAAGGGAGCCGCTGCTTCCCCAGTTCGCCTGTAGGATGGCATAGCTCCTGGGACACTGGAGAAGTTTTGGTTATTAACACAGCCAAGCAGCTAATTAAAATAATAAATTGGAGAACAACATTGGAGGGATGATGGGAGCTGCAGGAAATGGGAAGGGGAAGAGATGCATTTCCTAGGCAGCTCTGTGGGAAAGCCTGGGTCACATCTTTTTAGGGTCATGACCGAGGCAGCAAAGTATTGGCAATTTTGGTCCCCAACCCTGGACTATATCCAAGGGGGCCTCCTCTGCCCAGTGAGATGGTCATGACCGACGCTGGGTTAATCGAAATGCAAGGTAGGGGTGGGGTGGGGCTCAGAGATGGGGTGATGGTGAAGGGCAGGGTTCAGGCATCGACTGAGTGTTGGGGGTGGGGTGGAGTTTAGGTACAGGAGGTGGTGTCTACTGTGACACTGCTGTGTTTTGCTGATGTTCTTCATACTCTGCAGATCTGAGGGCCCATACTGTCAAAACCTCCAAATCCAGGCTCATCCAAATCCCTGGGGACACTGTGGCTCTCCAGAAAGCATCAGAGCAGGGGGTCTAGCGCTGTGATTACGGAGGAGTCAGTGGTCTATGGCGATGGGAGGAGCACCAGACTGTGAGTCGGAAAACCCAGAATTGACACAGAGCTCTGCCAACCATCTGAGACCCAGTCTTATCACCTAGAAAATGGGAATGAAGATAAAGAGTGTGAGGACCAAGTCGGAGTTTTTCGAACACTGGAAGTAACCCATTAGAGCTGTGAAGTACATTTGGAGAGTTGCAAATTATACTAAAAAATAGAAAGCAAAACAAAACACCACGAAATAGAAGAGGAAATACCGGGGTGCATTGCACAGCGAGGCTAAGCTTGGTCTCAGGAGTGAGCAAAGCTGTGTGTCTGCACTGTGCATGTGCACCAGGCATGTGTCAGAAACCGTGCTAAATGCTTCCTAAATGTTCACCTAGTTCTCACAGGTATTAACATTCCCATTTAAGGTGAGAAGAAAGTAAGCCTTGTGCGATGATGTGATTTGCCGAATGCTCTAGTTGGCTCAGGTTACCATAATTAAACGCCATACCTGGGTGGCTTAAACAACATACATTTATTTATTTTTCTCAAAGTCCTGGAGGCTGAAGTGCCCAGGTAAGGTGCTGACTGATTCAGGGCAGTAAGGCCCCAATTCTTGCTTACAGAAGGCTGCTTTCCCACAGCGCCTCACATGGCCGCTCCTCTCTGCGTGCTTACAGAGAGCTCCCTCTCCTCTACGTGTATGGCCACCAGCCCTCTTAATTACCACCTACAAGCCCTATCTCCAACCCTGACCTCAGCCTTGGGGGTTGGGACTTCTGAGGGGTCACAGTTCAGCCACAGCACCTAATGTCCATGGCAAATACATACGGTCTGTGAATTTGAACCCAAACTTGAGCCTGGGTCTCCCCAGCACCCCTGCTCCCACACTAACTCACACATGCTCCAGAGACATGGGGGAAAGAGCAGGACCTGGAGCTGGAGGCAACCAAGTCTGGGCCAAGCCTGTAGGCTTGGTGGTTAAGAGAGAGCGAGCAGGCCCCGGCTGGGGGTCTTTGTGCAAACTCTTCCCACTCTAAAATGGGGCTCTAATAGAGCTGCTCGCAGCCCCCAGGGCACTGGGAGGATGACCAGTGGAAAGACATGCCAGAGAAAGCCTATAGCAGCAAGAAGAAGCCTCCGTGAAAGCTCAGCTTTGTCTGAGTGCCTAGAACAATGCTCATCACCACTACAAGACCGTGGGCAAGATTCTGAACTGGGCAAGCCTGTCCCCCGTCTGTAAAATGAGGGTAACAGCGATCCCCACCGTGAGGGCAGATTCGAGGCTCACATGAGACCAGCCGCGGAAGGCCGCTAAGCCGTGAGGCTCACGAACACCAGGCACTGTGAGCACCGCCAGGAAGTCCTGGGCTTCCTGGTCCTCTCTGAGGGGTTTCGGCCGGGTGGGCAAGGTGACCCCCAGGGACGGGGCACCAGTGTGGGCAGAAAGGAATCTGAGTGCCCACTAGGGCGGGGGCTCTGCTGCCTGGGCTCCCTTTCAGAGCAGGGCGGCAGGAGGCAGCGTGTGTGCTCAGCAGACAGGTGGCTCTGCGCTGCGATTCCAGTGCTACGTGTCTTGTAGGAGGGGCTCAGGCAGGAGACTCGGCCCCTGGACCCCAAGGTGTTGGTGGAAGGAACTTTCTCTGGGGGATAAGAGCCTCACTGTCAAGGCCCCTCTCTGGGGGATTCTGGTAAATTCCAGCGGCCTTGGTGCTCTACAAAAACTGTGACTGCTCTGCCATGGGAGGAGGTGGGCCTCGCCTCCTTCTGAGGAGATGGCAGCAGGTCCAGGGGGCAGAGGCCAGGGCTCTCCGGGCTGGAGACAGAGGCCTGGACCTGAGAACTGATCGGCCCCACGAGCGGATGAGGCATGTCTGAACGGCCGTGGGAAGCTGTCCGCATGCAGCCAGGCCCCCAGGCAGGGCTATTTTACCCAAAGCAGGGAGATCTATATGGGGAAGCCCCCGCCCCAGGAGCTGCTCTGGTAACACACGTGCTGCCCACCTGCCTGTGCTGCCGCCCACATGCCCTTCTCCTGTCCACTCTCGCAGGGACAGACCCTGAGGCCACTCTGGCTGGAAGGGACTCGAGGTGGGTCACCCCGTCTACTGTCCACTCCCTCCTACGGCACAAGCAGGTGGTACAAGGTCAGGGCTCTTGCACAGGTATTTCAGGCTGAGCTCTCACATCTGCCCTCCGACCCCCGACCCCGCCACCCTCCCCTCTTCCCCAGTGCCTGGCAGGTACGGTCCACGCTAATGCCCACTCCTCAACCCCCACCCACTATTCTCCAGAGGGTGCTCTCGCCACAGCGACCAGTGAGTGCTGTGTGGCCAAATCCAGTGGCGGCCCTCCAGGCCCTGGAACACCTAATGTGGCCTTCCCCTTGAACACAGCCCACCCCCACTGATCTCCAGCCGGTTCTCTCACTTTTCCTCCCACTGGCTGACTGCCCTCCTCCAGCTCCCCTGGGGGGACCCCTCATTCCAGCTCACCCGGGGATCTCCTGGTGTTAGTGACAGCAGTCCCCACCTCGGGAGCTCCCTCAGTTCAGGGCAAATGGGGACTGCCATTTGGCCTGGGCTCACCCCTGACCCCTGGGATGTGCCACACCTCATTCTTGTCTCTCTTCCCAGTCTCCATCTCTACCTGGGGGTTCTCCCCTATTCCCATGGCTGCAACCACCATCTGGGACAATCCAGACCCACGAGCTGACTTCCCCTGGACATCCCTGCCCAGGTGTCTCCCAGCAACTCAAACTCACTGTGCCTATATCTGACCCCAAACTGCTGTCTTTCTCCATCTCCTGCTGCAGGGGAGAGCTCCACCATCTACCCAGGCATTCCATATTCTAGACACCTCTTCCCTCTCAGCCAACTAATGACTGAATCTTGTCAATTTTACCTCCTAAATCCCTGACACTCTCTAAACATTTTGATCCCTGCGGTCACTCCCAAAGTGCAGGTCACCACCATCTCTTGTCCTGATCAGGGCAAAGCCTAGAGGAAGTGTCAGTAGTTGTCATTCCTGGGATGGTGAGTATTACAGGTTGAACTGTGTCCCCAAAAAGATCTGTTGAAGTCCTAACCCTGTTAGCTATGAATGTGACCTTATTTAGAAGTAAGATCATTGCAGATGTAATCAAGTTATGATGAAGTGATTAGGGTGGCCTCTAATTCAATATGAGTGGAGCCCTTGGAAGAAGAAGAAAATGCCATGCAAAGGCAGGGACACTCTGGGAGAATGCCATGTGATGACAGAGACAGAGACTGGAATAATGCGGCTGCCAGCCGAGAACGCCAAGGATTGCCGGCCACCATCAGAAGCCAGAAAGAGGCAAGGGAAGATTCTACCCCAGCAACTCAGAGGGGGCTTGGCTCTGCTCACATCTTGACTTTGGACTTCTAGCCTCCAGAGCTATGAGAGAACAAATTTCTGTTATTTAGAACCACCTGGTTTCCGATACTTTGTTACAGGACCTCTAGGAATCTAATACACTGAGACATGGGCAACTTTTATGTGCTTATTTATACTCTTCAGTATTTTATTAGAGATTATCTGTAGTGGACACATAAGACTTTCATGATCAGGAAAAACATACTTATTCTTAAAAAAAAATCCTCAGCAAGAATTCTAAACACCCTACTGGATTTATCTCTGGGGATGGAAACTGTCCACATCCACACGCCTTACTGATCCTATCAACATGGCTTTATATCATTCCACTGTCTTCATCAACATGACTTCACTATTCCAGGAAACTCTTGCCCAGGAAGATAAAAGTTGCAAATAAAATAAGTTTATTGTTCATTTCAGGAACTTTGCAAAAGACGTTTAAACAAACATCAACTTGTTCAACTTTTTCATAGATATCAAGTCACTGTCTACTATCCAAGAACCTTCAAAACCTTGTCTTGCTGTATCCACCATTCCTCAATGGCTAGATCATGACCTTTCTCAGTCTTAAGCAATTTCATTAATCTCAGTGAAAGACCCTGAAACAAAGACATGTCCCATTTCTGCCTTTGCCTTTCTGAGCTGTTTCTACGACTCAGCAAGGGGGTGTACCCCTCACCGCGGTCAGCAGGAAACTCGGGCTGCCTTATCAGCAGGCTGGCTGGGTGGTATTTCCGGGCCTTCTACATCTCAGATATCTGAAATACAGCATTTATCTGAGTGGCTTCTGTGTGTACACACTAAGCTAAGCTTGACATATACCATTTTAGGGCATCTGCTAAATGAACTGTTAAAAGATAAACTGAGGCATATTAAAAATGTTAAGAGTTTGAGCACAGATTGATTCAAATTGGGCAGCATCCCATCGAGCAGGCAGAAAGGAGCCCTGAGGAGCCGAGCAAAACGAAGGACTTTAATAGACAGAGAGACGTGGAACAAGAGAGTCCTACTAAGCAAAGGGGCAGGCTGGTTATTGCTGGGCTACTCTCCTGGAGGGGATGGCAGATCCCCTAACTGCTGCTGTTCACATGACTCCTGATCAACTGGTGTCAGATTCTATTTCTGGGAGAGCCACGACTGTAACGAAGTTAAGTCCAAGTCTGTTTGGTGACCCAGGGCTTAGTGTAAGTGGCTCTGTTTGGGGCCTGCTGTCCTGTTTTTAATAAACCCCAAGAGGTTAGAAATGATCCCTGTTTTATAGCTGGGGAAACAGACTCAGCCAACCCTTTAGTAAGTAGCAGAGCCTGAGTCTGGCTGACTGCAAAGCCTGTCCTCTCAGTGCCCTGCTGCTTCTCCAAACTTAGCGAGACTGTGATACAAAATACACACATTCCAGGGTCAGGCCTTTTGGGGAACTGATGATATTTTGCTCTCAATTACCCCGACAAGTGCCTCAAGTGGACAGACTCCACTCCTCTGGGGAGACCTCACCTGGGCAGGGTTCCTGGGGGTCAGTAGCTAGAGGGGCCATCCCCATCGCGTGCAGAGGAAGCCCCCGGCCCACAGGACTTCTGGGTCTCTGCCCTGAGCCCGGAGAATGTTAACCGTGAAAGCAAATGGACTTCAGTGTAAAACAAGCAATTATTTCAGGCAGTCATATTTCCCACAAGGCACTGGTACAACATGTTAGCAGGGAAGAAAGACCCGGACCTTTAGTACAGCGGCTGGAACATAAAGCTCATTGTTATGATTTTGCATCCTCTATTCACATGCCATGTGGTACCGACTCCATGCCAACCTGCAGACCAGATTCTTTTCTTCCCCCTCAGTAGTAAATGTACATATTTGTTCTAAAGTAGGCAGAATTTGCCCATGGGTGGTCTTTCATTGGGAAGAAACCAACCCAGTGTGGTGAGTCACAAAAAACAAAGGGGGCTTGACTCACGTGGTGCTGGGGAAGGGGACATGTGTGCAGAATTCACTCACCCAGAAGAAGAAGTTAAAGACAAAGAGTAAATACTTCAGGCAGACCATCAGCCAGTCGTCCTGCTCGGCCTTGTAATGGGCCATGGTTGCTGGGCCTGCAAAGAAGACACACGTGATGGACTGGGGCATCCGTGGAGAACCACCCGCCCTCCCCAGAGCCAGAGCTCCCTGCAAGCTGCCCTGCAAAGGGCTCACAAGCCTGTCTGGCCAGGTGGGCCTGAGGCTGTGGGTCTGCAAGCTGGACCAAAGATCAGTAAAATGCAAAGCCTACCTGATGCATAATGGAGGTGAACTGGGCAGAACTTTCTAGGCTTTTGGATCTTGGTGTTTTCCTTTCCACACAGCCCTAACCTACAAGTCTTTCTGCAGACTTTGCACTGGCCTACTTGTGTTCTTACTCTCTTCCCCATCTATCGGGGTTGCAGGACACAGGCTTCCTGTCTTGACACACTCATACACACAGTCAGCAAACCAGCTTGGCATTGGAATCCTGCCCAGCATCATTTGAACAGGACTTCTGCATGCATAGGTGAAGCATAAACTCCAGATCAGAGTGTCCAGGCTGGGAAGGACCTAGCTGATGACCCAGTGGACCCCGCCTGTCCCTGCACCTCGACCTTCCAATAAGGAAGCAGACTGGCAGGCCTGGTGTCCAAGTACGAGGGCTCTGGAGCCTGACTCCCGGGCTCAAACCCTGATCTGTCACAAGACGCATGAGACTCTGGGCAAGTTATGTGACCTCCCACTCCTCAGCATCCTCATTTGAGGTAATGATACCTACACTGCATGGTTGTTCTGAGGGTTAAACAGGATAATCCTTGGGAAGTGTCAGCACAGTCCTTGGCAAAGAGTAAGTGCTCAATAAATGTTGGTTATTATTACATGTAGCAGAGATTAGAGCCCAGGACTCCAGCCCTAAAATTCCCAGTCTTTTTCCCAGAACCAAGCTCCCTCTGATGGCCTCTCTGGGAATGTGATGCAATGGGGTGGTAAAGCGAGGGAAGGTGCGCTGTCCCCAGCGATCCCGTTCACCGCTCAGGAAGTCTGAACAATGGCCTTGGTGGGGTCCTCTTCTGCTCGGGCTGCGTGTGCCATGGGCACCTGCTCACACTCACAGAGCAGCTGTCCTTAGGAAATGGTCCCCATAAAGGGACCTCTGATTGCAGAAGCATAGCAGTGAGGCATTGGCTCTGCCCACTTCCATCTCTTTCTCCCTCATTCCCCACCTCCAATCATGGCCTCCTTGTCTCCGTTCTGCCTTTTATTTCAAGCTCATGGGCTCAGGGAGAGAGGAAGAGAAAAAAGAAAAAGTGGCTGTCTTATCGGGGATTTCTATTTGCGGACCTTGAAGAAGGTGATTTAAGACTTTCAGTCTTCTTGTTAAAAACAAAGACAAAACCCATTTTCCCCCAATTTAGTCTGAAAGGCAGGGTAGTGGGAAAAAATACAGGAGAAAAAAAGGAATTCTATAAAAAGTGTAAAAAATGGTGATAGATAGGGTCCGCCAGGCAACAGGAATGGGAGCTGTTACACGATCCTTCTGCAGGTGCCCTGCCAAGGGCCACTCCGGGCTGCTGGGGCCATTAGTGAAATGACCTAGTCTGTTTGGGGCCCACCCTCTCCTGTCTGCATCTTCTTCCCCCTCTGCCTGCCCACTGGGCTCATGCATACAACCTTCTCTCAGACTGCAAACCAGGGGGCCAGGACCCTCTAAAGGAAAATGACATTTTTAAAAAAGGAGTCCCGGCATAAGACAGGGTTTAATAAAAAGAAACTCATTTCTAGTGGTAATATTTTAGCCATTAGTGGTAAATAAGACAGAACCACATAATATCAGGGTCAGGGAAGCCTTTGGGCTCCCTTAATTCACCCTTTTCCAGAAGCAATGAGGAAATTAGCACTCTCTGAAGTCATAAGGCTTATTGGTGGTAGCAGTTTCCTATCTCCCCTGTTCAGTTCTCCTCCCCCCCACTGCGCCCCCATCATATGTGGGGCTCTGTGCTAGTGGCAGAGGCCCCACAGAAGTGTCAGTAGCAGCTTGGAGCCAGATGCCTGGATCTGAAAACTAACCTTGTCATTTACCAGCTGTGTGCCCTTGTGCAAGTTATGTAACCTCTCTGTGCAGCTAACATTTATTGGGCACTTGGTATGTCCCAGGCACAAGACTAAGTGCTTTCTTTACATGTGTTACCTTGTTCGGTCTTCCCAATAGCCCTATGAAGCACGGTTATTTCCATTTTTCAGGGAAAGGAAACTGAGGCTTAAATAACCTGTCTAAAATTACATAGCTAGTAAGTGGCAAAGCCAGAACAGAATGTAGAGCTTCTGATTTGGCCGAAGCTCTTACCCACTGTGCAGTGCTCTCAGGACCAGAGCTGCAAGGGGAAGGGAGGAAGGGAGGGCAGAGACTTCTGGTTTCCCTGATTCTTGTTTTCTCCTGCCTTAGGACTAGAATCCCAGGTCCTTGGCCACCTGGAGCAGACATTTCCCGGCATCCCTTTCTGCTAGGTGTAGCCAGGATTAACTCCTGACCAAGTATGCAATTTCTTAGATGTATCATTTTTTGGTGTATGTTTCATGTGCATTTGAAAAGACTGTGAATCCTGTCATTGTAGGGTACAGAACTCTATATATGTCAGTGAGGTCAAATATGTTAACTGTACTTTTCACACTTATATCCTAACTGATTTTGTGTTTGCTTATTCTATCGTCTACTGGAAAAGGTATATTAGACCCCCACTATGAGCATGAATTTGTCTATCCATCCTTTAATTCTGTTTATTTTTGTTTCATGTATTTTGCAACTATTTTATGGAATGCATACAGATTTGGAGTTGTGATATCATCCCAGTAGAGCAATCTCTTCATCATTAATAAATGTCATTCTTTATCTCTAATATCCTTCAAGTGAGGAGGGAGCATGCCTCTCTTCACCCTTCCCTTCTTCTCATTGGTTGGAATGCTGATATAATGGCTGGAGCTCAAGCAACCTTTTTGAGCCATGAGCTAGAAACCATGGGTTGAAAAGGGCAGGGCAATCAGTTCAAAGAGCCTGGATCTCAGGGGATTTTGGAGCTGCCATAGCTGATCACCTCCAGACTTAGTTTATATGAGAAACCAATAAACATAGCTGCTTTAAGGTACATGTTTGGATATTCTATTACCCACAGCTAACTTCATCCTGATGGTAGAGGGAGAAGTGGGTAGAAAAGTATGAGAGAGCATGGTGTATGGGGCACTGTAGATGGGACAATAATACCAGAGAATGATTTGGGGCAGTGGCCACCAAGCTCTTTTATCCATATGCTCTTATCACTGAAGTGTGTGTGTGTGTGTGTGTGTGTGTATTTATAAATTTTATTCATGTATTATTGTCAACCTACATAGTAAATATCATCAAAGCTTAATTTTTTTAAATACAAAAATAATAAGGAATAGGAATTCTAAGTAGATTGTCTCCACTTTGGGGCCCATGGGTGCAGAGTGTGAAGGAAGGGTGAGAGCTGAAGGGCTGCAGTTAAGTGGGGATCAGATCAAGGGAGGCTGAGCTCAGAAGGAGAGGCGAAAATAGAGACTCAGAGGTAGGGATCTGCCAATGAGAAGGCCAGGGAAGCAGCTACCAGAAGGCCTAGGGTAAAGGCGAGTTGCACATTTCACTAAGATTCCACAGTCCATGCACTTCCCTCTACTTCTAGTGACACTGGATGGGTGAAGAAGGCTGAACGAGGGTGACCCTGAAGTGTCCCTTAAAGCAACCACTCGGAGCCCACTGCCCCAAGTAGTTCCAGAGGGGATCCCTGGCAGACAGGCAGCTGTCCTAATGTCCTCCCCTGTGGTTGGACGTAATGCGTGGCGGGAGGGGTTGGGGGCTGGGGTGGGGAGTGTTGATGGTCAAGTTGGCCCCAGAGAGGAGAAAAGAAAACACAAGCTACTTGACTGGTCCCTCCGATGGAGGGACGGGCTGCAATAATCCCTCAGGACCATTTTCACTGAGCTCTGAGGCGTGTCTTAGGATTTCTGGGAAACAGAGTGCCTTTTTTGCTTCTAACAGGCTGACTGACTGGATCTTGGTGAGTCTGCCCCAGGTCTGCTGAGCCAGGCAGCTGTGTGGCACAGGGGTGGGGTCACTATTCCTGGCTTTGCCCCCTGATGGACACCTGGGCTTAGGCAGGCTTCCTCCCTTCCCTGGGTATCTGCTTGTCCATCTGCAGGGCAGGGCAGTGGTTCTCTTGAGGGCTTATTAAAACACGTTGCTCAGGCCCACCCCCAGGGTTTCTGACTTAATGGGCTTGGGGTAGGATCTCGGGGAATTTGCTCCCCAGCAGGGGGGCAATGGTCTGATTTGTCTGAGACTGAGGCATTTCTTAGAATACTAGGCTTTCAGTGCTAGCTCTGGGTAATCCCAGGCACCCAGGATGGTTGGTCACCCTCTTCCCAGAAGCGGCTGCTGGGGGTCTGGGAACCATTGAGAATCAGTATTCTTTATAGCCCCTCCCAGTCTGGCAAGGCCACGACCCATCCTGTAATTATCCTTTGCATTGAACCGACATAATTGAGTGGGTGGGGTGGGGTGCCAGGGTGGGCATGACCCCTCACACAAAACCCACATTTAGGACGCAGTTCCTGTGGAGATGTCAAAGATTTCCCAGACAGCCTGGGAATGCAGCTTCAGGGTGCCTGCCCTCCAGGCTAAGGGTCTGGCTGCAGAACAAAGCTGGGATTCAGGGGCAGCGAGTGGGCCTGGGGACTGCTGATGGCATGGTCAGGACCCATGCTGTGTGCCATCTCAGAGAAGCAACCGCAGATGCCTTCATGGTGCAGGGATGGACTGGGGCACTTTTTATCGTGCTGGATATGTAAAGTCATGGGCCTTGAGACTTGGGGACCATTGTTTTTTCTCCTGCCCTTCAAGAGGATGAGTTGCAAAGTGCAGAGAAAATGATGGACTTGTAGAAAGAGCCCGGTTGGCCGGCTGGCCAGATGTGCAAGAACTCCCAGGAAGCAGGGCAAGGCCCAGCTGGGGCCATGTCCAGAAGCAGAGCGGGGCAGAGCTGAGTCCTTTAGTGGGGATGGGTGGCAGGGGCAGGGAGTGCTTGGAGCTGACTATATAAATGGCACATACCTATGAGGCACTGTCAGCCCTGGGCCAGCCACATCTTTCACTCACTCAGCAAGCATGCACTGAGGCTCCACTATGTACTAGAAGCTGTACTTCCAACCGCTAGAGTTAGTCCTTAAGCAGCTCACTGCAAGCTCGCAGTTCACTGCAGGCATATAGATAACCTCTAAGCCCTGATGGCAGCAGAGGAAGTAGCATTAATTCTGCCAGACTGGGACGGTGTGGGGCAAGGGGCATCTCATCTGCTCCTTCAGGACAGGTAGAAAAGAAGGCAGAAAAGAAGGGAAGACTGCTCAGATAAAGGGACAATGGAGCAAAGGCCCAGAGGTATGCCTGGGCATGTGGCTGTAGAAAAGGCTGGACAGTTAGGTGAGTGGACTGCGGACAATCTCATTGGCTGCACTTAGTTGTGACTTTCTCCCTTTCCCCACATCCCTACTCCTGGGATCTCACCAACGTGTCTGCTCCCATTTACAAGGGCTCAGGTTGGGGTGCCCTGACTCTCCATTCCCTATGGGAAAGGCGCCCATATCTGGGCCGGTGGGGAGGGGCTCCTGGGGAGCTTCGGGATTCTAAAATAAAAACAAAACTAGCGTGCATCTGCTAGGGAAAACCAGACCCCACCCCTTCAGTGACTGCCAGCTTCCACCTCTGCGTTCTTGGCCAACAAGAGGCCATGCCTGCGTGACAGTCAAAAACAGTTGGAAAGGAAAAGGCAGTCTAAGTCGCTTAATTTATACCTTAATTTGCGCTCCTGATGAAACCTGCCTGCAGCCCCCACTAAAGTAGGCTGGTGGCCCCCTCCTCCAACCACACAGCCTCCGCCTCCTGTTCCTTGGTTCCTTCTCACCCAATTTACCCTCGCTTGACCTTTCCTGATAGGTGGGCAGTCCCTCGGGAGCAGTCAGAAAAGTGGGGCTTCCTCAGACCCCCCGAATGGGACAGGTGGAAGGAGCCCCTGTGAGAAGCCCCCAGGGATGGGGGGTTGGGGGGAGGGAGCCGCACTGTGGCCAAAGTCACACTGCAGACTAGCAGCAGGGACCTGGTCTGCTGTCCTCACAGCCACCACCAAGGTTTTGAATGGCTGATAATAATGACAGACATTTACTAAATGCTGACTACGTGCTAGGCACTGAGCCAAGTGCTATATGTGCCTTACTTTAGTACTTAAAATAATCCCATGATGGGATTATTACCCCTTTTGCGGAGGAGGACACTGAGACAGAGAACTAGGAAGTGGAGAGAGATGTGCAGGGTGGGAGCAGATGCTCTGTTTTTCTCTGGGCAACTCTAGTTTGGGCCTCTGGCTGAAGCTGAGAATGAAGGACTCTCCCCGGGGTAGACCCCAGTCGGGGCTGTGTGGGTGGCAGGGCCAGTGTTGGTTGATCCTGGCAGGACCCTGGGTCTGGAGTGCCACGGAGGCCATCATCACCAGTTACCAAACTGCCCAGGGAGCCCTCTGCAGGGGCCACGCTCCTCTGCCTGGCCCTCTACCTCCCTGACTTTGGGGCCAGGGATCTGGCAGCTGGTACCCCTATGGTGAGGCACGGGCTGGCCTGGGTCCTCTGGGCGAACACCACCTTTTGGTTTTTGGCACCTGTTTGTTGTGTGCTGGTGAATGAATGCAGCCAACTCTTCTAGACCAAGCTTAGGGTTCAACTGCTGACTATAGTGTCATGTGGATGGCGCTGCAGGCAGAACCTGAATTAAAATCCCAGCACTAAGAATTCTTAGTCTTTATGCCCAAGAGATATGTTTTCCAAAGTACATGACTATTTTTTACTTCATTTGCAAGGACCAACATGCATTATATGGATTAGCCAGGGCTCCTCTCACACCCCGAGGCTTCCTTCTGGTTCTCTACATTTACACATACACAGTCTTTGGAGGTTCTGCCTGTGGACGGCTATCACCCTTTGCTATAGTTTTCCTGGGTCCCTTTTTAAAAACTGCAATCTGACCTGTGAAATGGACGTCCCCAGGGCTTATGACAAGAGTCAGTAAACAAAACAGTACTAAAACGGGCTAGCAGATCTGGGGGTGAACCTCAGTTCTGTGACCTACAGCTGTGTGACCCCGAGAAAGTCATGTGACCTCTTGGGCTTCAGGGTTCCCCTCTGTAAAATGGAGCTGAAGCAGGTCTGGCTTTGTCTCCCTGGCAGGGTGCTCGTGAGGCTCACATGGGATGGGGAATTTGCAAGAACTGCGGGCACCATAATTTCACAGCCTCGGTGCCATACAAGGTTAAAGGAATTATTACAACAAATGCTGAAAGAGCTCATTTAATGAGGGACAATGTGTGGGTGACCCTGCAGAACACACCAGCCAGAGGCAGAGCAGCTGAGAGCTGGGAACACAGCTTTGATGGCCTCTGGACCTAAGCCCACCTGCCTGCTAGTAGACACCCCCAGACGCCATGACAGGAGACCGTGTCCCCAGACACCATGATGATCCACTCACAGAAAATCAAGACCTCACTAAAGTAGGCTGGTTCAGACAGAAAAGTCACTTTATAAATAGGGGGAAACAAATATTAATAATATTTAACTGAGGTTAATATTAAAATGAGCCTTAAAATCACAGAACCTATCATATAACCAGTGGTAGATGCAGGATAATTATATTCTCTAAAGAATTATAGAGAAATCAATTTGAGATTATACATCAGAAGGCAAATGAGAATAGAAAGGGATCTTTGCCAAGAGTTAGCCTAAAATAGTGCACCTGACCCCAATAAAGAGCTCCCTCAGCTTCACTTACCGTGTTTAATTCTGAACCTAGGCAAATATATTCAGATATTTTTTTCCTAGTCTTCTCTTTTATCATTCATCAACATTGTACTTTCCAAGCTCTGTTTCACTTGACTCTGTCCCTAAAATGTAATTTTTATATAACCTCCTGCTGGATGGTTAGACTAAGGCCCATTTGAAAGGTTTCTAAACTCTCCTACATTGACCACCTGAAATTTTCCAGTTTGCAATGGCATTTTTCTTGAAAGTATGACAACAATCATTTTAGTTAGATACATTTTTTTAGAAGGTAGATATTGTTGAATGTTATCACGCATTTGTATTTTAGTGTGAATTTGTTAAATGAGATGACTCCTGTTTTCCTAAACTTTTAAAATTGGACTTTACTAAACATAAAGTGCAGAGACCTTAAGTACACAGCTTGATCTTTTTCAAAGTGAATATATGTATTTCCCTCTAAGTATGCTTTGGCTGCTTTCCACACATTTTGATTTGTTGTATTTTCACTATTCATTTCAAAGTATTTTCCAATTTCCACTGTGATTTTTTTTTTAATCCAAAATTATATGTGTGTTACTTGATTTTCAAACATTTTTGGGAATGTTTTAGTTGTCTTTTTCTTGTTGATTTTTTTTTACTTGATTCTACTGTAGCTGGAAAATATGCTAAGTATGATTTCAGTCCTTTAAAATTTGTTGAGATTTGCCTTATGGTTCAGAAAATCCTTTCAGTAAATGTTCCAAGTACATTGAAAAGAATGTGTATTCTCCAGTTTTGTTAATCATGTTATTAAAACATATATTCCTACTGATAAAATAAAAAGAAGAGGGAAAAAGCAAGGGTCATGGTGAGCATTAAGCAAGTTGTTTTGGTTCTCAGCGTGCAAGGCTCTGCCTGTGAGGCACCCTTAGGGAGGTGGGAGGAGGTCCTCAAAGGCAGGGCTGCAGCTGGCGTGGGCCCCACGGCGCAGCACCTGAGGCCAGTGCGGACTCAGCCCAGAAGGTGATGGGATGCCTTCCTACCCACTGCCCCCCTCCCCTAGGCTCTTGGCCCTCATTTGTACCCAGAGACCTGGGTTCTGGTCCCACTTCTGCTTCTAGATTGCTCCGTGACTCTGGGCCTCAGTTTTTCTTATCTATAAAACTTGAAGAACTCTATCTTCCCCACCGGGTTAAATAAGGATGTCACTCCATTCCAAGACTTACTGCTGGCATGGTAATTTCTATCTACTTCTGTGCCATCTAAGGCTCTGTGCATATGATCGTGTGCCTAGTGATAACAATGGCTGCTACTTATTGATCATGTGCCATGAGTCAGGTATGGTCTATGTACTTGCTATTACCTCTTTCAATCCTCACAATAACCTCATAAGTAGGCATGAGCACACCCAACTGCATGGTACAGATGAGGAAAGGTAGATAGAAGTTATAGAGGGGCCATGCTGGTGGTGGGGGTATCCCAAGTCAGGCAGTCTAGCTTCAAAGTGGACTCTTCACAGAGTCCTGTGCTCCAGCTTGCCCATACAATCCCGTTTCTCCGGGGCAATCCTGGTTATACCTACTGGCATGGCTGTTCACAGTGCCCTCTGTTCACTCACACAATGTCCTGGCTTGGATGGTCAATCCTGGCTCTTCACCACTGTTTTAGGCTTGTTAACAATATTCAATATTCCTCAGGCCTCGTAATCTTCCTGCCCCATGCCCTTCACACGCTACAGTCTCCCCAGCCCATTTCATGGTCTTCACAGCCAGAGGCCCCACCCCCATAATTAAGCCAAAGGCATTTCCTTTAACTACATTATTTGCTAAAATCTGAGCTCATTTCTGTATCTTGAACATCCCCCCCATACCTGAGGCCTGGGTGTCACTAAACCTGAATGAATGCAGCAAAGAGCCACGTGCACACTCCGAGGCACCCAGGACACCATGTCAGAGATGATGGACAGGAGAGAAGCAAAACATACACCACCCCTTCTACGACCTGGAACTACATGAGTGGGGAGGGCATTTCTGTGAGGAGGGAGAGCCTAGGGCCTCCCAGGACAGCCCAGGAAGTGTCTCTTGTCTCTTTTTCCCCAGAGCTGTTTCTGTCCTCTCCACATGGTTGTCTCGTCCTTCAATTCCAGCCTCAGGTAAAAAGCACAGACCTACGTCCATGGGACATCAAAGCAGAAAATCCTTTTGAAAATAATCCGAACAGCGCATATGGGAACAGGACAGTCCCACAGGAGGGAGACCCCCAGGGCATGGTCAGGGGCTCCCTAGAGAAGTCGGACCTCGCAAGAAACCATAGCAGTTGGGGCAGCCTTGACAGGCATGAAAATGAACATGCACAGAGCCCCTTCAGCAAACCCCACACCCTCTGTCCCTTGCCTTTGCTCCAGCCCTGAAAGATGGCTCTCCAGCAGAGGCTGGGAAAGCCCAGAGCCCCTCGGGCCCACCCCAGTGGGATCTCAGCACCCCCTCCTCCTGCAGCGGGGTCAGCATCACAAACCAGGGTGTTAGAGACGAGTGTGCATGTGAGCTGGATCTGAAAGCAGCTCATTCAATAAACAAATGCCAGATCCAAGGGAGCAGGTCATTCTGCTTCTGTTCCAGAAACATGATTTCTAGTCATGGGACAAGGTGTTTTGGGGCCACAAGAGCTCCCTCCAGCCCTAGTTATGGTGGTCAGAGACCCCAGCTCCTGCAGCGCAGCCAGTGAGGAGTGGTAGGGCCTCATGTGGGCCAGCTCTCTCACGTGGTGGCCCCAGGGCTCAGTGAGGCTCATGCTATCACCTCTACTGTATCAATGGGGAGGCTGAGGCTCCCCCAGCCCAGCTAAGAAGCAAGTCCTGGTGCCGTCAGAGAGGCCGCTCATGTCTGGGGTTTCAGAACGCTTTGAGGAAAGAAGAGTTGCCTCCATCCAGAGCTGATTTCTCTGTCCAGGCGCAGTCCTTGGAACACTGAGGCACCTCCGAAGAAGCCTTTCATAGCAAGTATGGGGGTTTCAGAGGCAGCCCATTCAGGGTGAGCTCAGGATCAGAGGCAGCAGCAGGAACGCCCAGAACCAGGCTGCTGGGATTCAGCAGAGGGGTGGGGTGTGGGGATGAGGCACAGACAGGGTGGCCACATCACCCAACTCCAAGGGGAGCTGGAGCCATCGGCGTCCATGTGAGTGGCCGCCCTGGTGTTGTGCAGGGCACAGTCCCTGCAGGTGTGCACAGCTGCTCGTTCATCAAGCTGTCGTCCCCCTTCTCCTCTCCTTCCCAGTAAACAAGAACCTTTACCACCCATCCTTCCCTGCTGATCCAGGGTGCTCTCCATCTGATGGGGCCGCTGTGTGAGATCCTGACTCTTACTGGAAGTCTGCAAGCAGGGACTGGGCAGCATGGTGAATGAGCAGGTAAGGTAGGTATCTAACGGTTGGGTTGCCCGAGCCCAGAGAGGGTGGGTAGACATTTGGGGACTGGAACACCTGGCCAAAATAACCCCATGGGCTCTTTTAAATATAAAGCACTGTGTAGGTAGAAATCCATCCCCCCTTTCTTCTGGAAGATGAGAGGGGCATTAAGATGTACTAAGCTTGACTCATAAGGTAGCCAAGGCTGTTGGTGGTCTACCAAAGCTCTTCCCCCTCCTTCCGTTATAATGGAATCTTAGCTGGGTATGTGGGCACCTCGTGCTATGATTCCCAGCCCTCTAAGTGGGTAGATCTGGCTGTGTACCAGTTCTTGACAACGGAATGTGTGTGGCTGTGCCACTGCCAGGCTCAGACTTTAAAATGACGCCCCTATGTATCTCCGCAATCCCCACTGACAGCTGGACCACAGATGTACCTGAAATCTAGCTTCAACCATGTAGATAATGAGGGCACCTGAGAGCAATGGTTCTCTAACTTAAGAGTCCAGCAGAATCACCTAGAGGACTTTTACAAACACAGGTGGCTGGGCCCCACCCCAGGGTTTCCGACTCACCAGCTCTAGGGTGGGGCCTGAGAATATGCATTTCCAACAAATTTCCAGGGGATGCTGACTCTGCTGGTCTGAGGACTCCACTACAAGGCCACACACTGTCCTCGGGGATGGCAGAGAAACAAGATGGCAGGAACCTGAAGCCCCGTATGACTATGTGGAGCACACCAGCTTGCTTGCCCTGGACTGTTACATGATAGGAAAAGAAACTATTCTTTAAGCGACTGTCCTTTTGTGTCTCTGATAGAGCAGCTCAGCTTCCTGCCTAACGGACTTCTATGTCTAGGAGTCAGAGCCTTCTCTATGATGTCGCATGCAACAAGAAGGAAAAACATCCTACTCCAGCCCCACCTCTAGGGGCAACAAAATAGTCCACAATCAGACTAACCCAGAGCTAGGATACAGCCTCAGGTGTGAGATGCCCACACCTGAGCTCATGGGGAGGCATCTCCCAAGTCTCCCCCATCTCTCTGGGTCCTGTCTCGCTCCCAAGTTATTGCCAGACCCCCCTTCTCCTCACCACCTGAAGCTGGTGGCCTGAGGCTTCACTTCCTTGTCCAGTCAATCTGCAGCCCACCCTAGTCTTCACCACCTTCACTCATCCCAAAGTGGCTGCTAATTGCCAACGCCTGAGGCAGCCTTTCAGACCTCATCCTGCTCCACCTCTGCTGAATTTGAAGCCACTGATCAGCCACGCCTTCCTCCTGAAGCTCTCCCCATGGCTGGTTTCCTGGCACACTCCCTCCTGATCCTTCTCCTGGGGCTCCGGTTTGCCTGGATCTGAAGATGCCATCACATCTTCGACTTTATCCTCTTTCTCAGTCTCGTCAACGGGGTCCCCTTCTTGGCTCATCCCTTTGAGGCTGGCACTCCCTCCACATAAGGGAGGCACCATCCCTGGTGCCCTGCCTCTTGTCTCTCCCTGTCAACCTCACTCAGGCCCAACCCCACCTACGCCTGACGAGCTGATGACTCGGAAGTCAGCCGACCTCCAAGCTTATGTGGCTCCAAGTCCCTGACATGCAGCACATCCAAAACTAGGATAGTATCTCCCTGACCAATTCAGCCACCCTGTGATCCTAGTATGTGACATGCCCAACCACCCATTCATCCAGGGCACAAGCTTCAGGACTGTTCAATTCTTTTCTCTAAGTGCCACCACCTCCCACATGTAATGCTTCACCAAGATGTCTTCTGCAGCTGTTCAATTCACTTCATGTGAATCCACTCCTGCTCTTCTCCCTGCCACTGCCCTGCCGCAAGTCTACCCCTCATTTCTTGTTGCAGTGCTCTGGTTCATTGTTCATAGAAAGCTTTTCCCCTCTGAGAGTAACTAATTAATTCATCTGTTAACCCACTGAATATTCAGGCCTCACTATGTGGCATATATTGTGCTAGGTGCTGATGATAAAAGAGAAAGAATGAAACATCCCTGACCTCAAAGAGCTCACAGATGGAGACAGAGCATATCAACATGACTTCAACGCACACCATGGAGTTCAGAGAGAAGAGTGTATAGGAGCGTCAAGGCTGGAACTACTGGAGAGAGTGTTCAGGGATGAGTGGGAATTCAGCAAAAGAAAGTGGCAAAGCAGATACATGTCAGGCTCAAGGTTGGACCAGGCCAGGGGAGCAGAGGAGGCTGATGGTGAAAAGTGAAACCCTAAACCCACCCAGGAAAATTGCTGTCTCTCTGAACTCACAGGGTTTTAATTTTGACACACTGGGTTTCAAAAACACTTTTACAAAAGAACAATGCAACAATGCATTGCCTAATATTCTTTGTGCTCCCACTAAAACCAGCTTAATTATAGTGAGGAATACAGTCTATAATTTTTCCCACTCTCAGAGACAGATCTATATTGTAATTTCCTCAATCTTCTTGAATGATGGGAGCTATGATTTCCATGGAGAAAGAGCCACTCCTTGCATCACCCATATGGAGACAGATGCGCAAGGCCCTGTCCCAGTGGCAGGGGTGGGGGCGGGCTTGGTCACCAACCTGAGTGAAGGCTGATGCTGGGCATGGGAGAGTGTGGGCCCTGGAACCCAAGGAAAGGAGAATTGCCAAGGCGATGCTAGGAATGTCCCCTAAAGGATGCAGTGTGGTATTTATAGAGGTGTCAGCAGACGAGGGCCCAGGCGTCAGGGTGTCTAAGTCAGGATTTCCCTTTCCACTTGCCAGCACCTCGGGAAGTCACTCACCCTGCCTGTGCCTCAGTTTCTTCATCTGTACAGTGAGAAAGTTGGTGTTCTGGAAGTACATTCTTTAAAATACATTTTTATGTGGAATCTTGACATACAAAATGGATAAAGTGTAGCTTCTCTGGCTGAAGGGGTGTGTTAAGACCCCTTCCCCCTTCCAAGCTCACTTGATTGCTGCCTCCCCATCCCATACTCACCCTAAAGCTGAAACTGCAAGAAGCCAGCTCACTCTAGCGTTCTGAGACCCGGACACAGGCATCAGTTGCGTGTTGTCGCCTGCCCTCCAGTCTCCATCACAGACCCACGAAGTGTTTTAGAACTGGAGTAATCTCTGAGATCATGTGAAAAGCCCTTCGTTTTACAGATGCCTCAGCTTCCACTGACCCCCACCTGGCTGCAACCCCACCCCATTTTTTTCCTTTTCTTTATTGCGGTAAAATACACATAACACAAAATTTCCCACTGCAACCATTTTAAAGTGCACAATTCAGTGGCATTAAGTACATTCACGATGCAGTGCAGCCATCACCACAATCTAGTTCCAGAGCTTTTCTATCACCTAAAACAGAGACCTTGTACCTACTTAGCGGTCAGTTGGTCCCTGCCCCCAGCTCAGGGTAACTGCTAATCTACTGCCTGTTTCTATGGATTTGCCTATTCTGAGTATTTAATATCAGTGGAATCATACACCATGTGGTTTCTGTGTCTGGCTTCTCTCACTCAGCATCATGTCTTCAAGGTTCATTCATACTGTACCATGTGATTCTTGTTATGGCTGAATGATATTCCTTTGTGCGTAAGCACCACCTTTTGCTCAGCCATTCATCTGTCAGTGGACATGTGGGTCTCACCTTTTGGCTATAGTGGACAGAGCTGCTATGAGCATCCATGCACAAGTTTTTGTTCTGACCCGTTTCCAGTTCCAGTGGGTAATGCCTAGGGGCGGAATCGCTGGGTCATATTGTTAACTCTAATCTAACTCACTGAGGAATCACCAAACTGCCCTCCACAGCCCCCATCTTTTTTTGGATATGGCATCTGCCTTGGGCAAATGGGCCCAGCCCCACTGACATGTGGTTGGTGGTTTCATCGTCTCTGGGCTTGGCTCAAGGATTACTTGCACAAATGATAAGAATAATAATGACATAATTATTATAATAGTTCTTACAATAACTGAGAGGTAGACACTCTAGGACCTGATATTCAGCCTCGTCTGAATTACAAATCCATCTCTGGGCTGCTAGGAAGGAGCCTTCTGGCCCCTCCCTGGCTCGGTGCCAGGCTGGCAGAGTTCCTGCCCAGGCTCCTGGAGCCTGCCTCCCAGGAATGTCCTGGTTTGATTCTTGCCAGGCCATTTCAAGAGGCTGGGCTGCTTTCCAGCCTCTCTATCACTGCATTGGGCCTCTCTGATTAGTGCCCAGCTCCTCATTAATGATGAGAACGGTCTCTTCCCAGGAGGCTTCTGGTGCAGCTGAGCCCTGCCCTGTGACCTCAGCCAGGGCCCCCAGGATGCTGGGACATGAGGACTGGTCCCAGCTCTCTGCCTCCCCTTCAAGGCAGCTCCCAGCTCATTTTGGATTCACACTGCCTTCTGGATCCTATATCCAATGAAGGAAACCAAGGCCGGGCTGGGTCTTTGGGAGCTGTCCCAGGGCCTTGGGGTCTGAGGCCAGGTAACTATGGCAAGACAGAAAGCTGCCATCTGCAGACAGGCCCAGAGGAGGGGGCCAGCCAGTGATGCCCACTCCAGCTGGGTCTGCTCTGCTCCTCCCAGATGCAGAGTTAGAATGCAAGCCCCTGCCACACACCACGAGCGGTGCAGCCAACAGCCAAGTGCTAGTGCCTTACGGAGATTTGGGATGGAATGGTCGGGTGACCATGACCTGGAGGGGTGCGCTTTCACTGCTGCCTACATGTAAGAAGGGCAGAGACATGGCTGCTTGGAGCAGGCTAGAGTGTAGAAGGCACCTCGGGCCCCAGATCAACAATGCTCTCAGCTCCCAGACTAAACAAGGATGTGTCACTGGGTTTGACTCAGGGGCCCAGGTCCTGAGAATATACGGGCCCCAACAACACTGCTGCATCCCCCCTTCCCCCAGGGTAGGGACCCCAGGTGAGGGCAAACCCCCACCTCAGACCCACAGCTGCAGCCACTGTTTGCTTGACCTGACAGTTTCTGATAGTTTGCTGGGAAATGACTGGCTGAAACGCACAGAGGACACCTTGGGCTTCAGATGAGGTTCTCATGGGGCGGCTTATACAAGACCCTGAGTGTAGGCAGGAGGGGAGCTTTCTCCCCTCCACCATCCCTGGTGCTGGGAGGAGGACCTGGAGGTGACTGTAAAGGGGATCCTGGTCCTCTGAAGTTTGTCTGTCCCATACATGGAAGGACAGTTAATGTCACCCTTACTAGCTGTGTGACCTTGGGTAGGTCACCAATATACTTGAGCCAACTTCCTCCTCTGCCCTATGGGGATAAGAGGGTGTCTTGCCAGTGGGTTTCAGCCCTGGGCAAGTTCACCATGAATTAAATGTGACCAATGGAATGACAGTATAACATTCTTGGGGTGAAAGGGATATACCCAACTTTATTTCCATGGTGGCAGGTCAATCACTAAAATCTCATTCACTCAGAGCGAGTCTGCATGCAGCAAGCTGGTCTCTGCCTCTGGGCCCCTCTGTCTGCACAGCCATCCTCTGGGCCTCTCTGCCAGCACAGCTGTCCCAGTCTCTGTCCTCAGCACTGCCATCACTCCAGCCTCTGCTCTGCTCTCCTGCAGCCTTGCAGCCATGCCACCGTGTCACCCAGACCACAGGGCAGAGCTCTTTATATAGAGTCAATAGCAATGTATTGCCCACACGTGTGTAGTGAGCTAGCCGACCCAGGGCCAAGGGAGAATCCTGACCACAGGAACTCTAATTTTATCCACAGAGGGCCAAGACCCCTGAGAGAGTGACTGCGAAGCCAGTAAACGCTGCAGGATCTCACGCCTGCCCCTTCTCCAGGATGCCTGCAGTGGCTGTAGCCTGCATGGAGGGCAAGAGGAGTGTGCAGGTGCTCTGCACTCTGGCAGGGGTTGGCCGGGCTGGAGGAGGGGCTCTGCACGGTCTGCATTCTGGTGGAGCGCATGCACGACTGCTCCCTGGGAAGCAGAAAGGTGCAGACACTCCCTTCCAGGCAGCAGCAAATGGCAAAAAAGAAAAAAGCTTGAATGACATAAAAGCTCATCTCCTTTCCCCGAAGATCTGCACAATTTCTCGTTTACTTTCAAAATAGTACCTGTCTTGTCTCTGAGCAGGATATCATGGCAGAGCAGTAAGCCTAAAAGACCCTCCCCTCCCAGGAGTGACACTGGGAGGCCCCTGAAATTGTATGAAAAATGTTTCCATTTATGTGCTGGGGTTCCATGGGTTTTAGCAGATCCCCAAAGAGGTTTCTGATGTCCCCCCACAGAAAGGTTAAGACTGCTTTTTTGGGTAGGTACAGACAGAGCCTGGCCTCTCAACTCCCAAGGAAAGGTTTGTGTCTTAGGACCAGTAGGCCCCAGGGATGCCAGCAGAGGCAGAGCTGGGGCTAGAAGCCAGCTGTCCCAGGTACCCAGACCCCTGGCTCAGCTGGCTTTCTACCACACTGCATGGACTGACAGATATGCATGCATGTGTGTTTGTGTGTACGATGAGGCAGAGAACACTCCCGCATCCAAATTTAAATTTAAATTTTCACTTTGGGACTTGGATGTACATCTGTTAGGTCTTAAGTCCAGAAGGTGATGTAATTTATTGAAGAGTGTTTTGAAGTTGCTAAGCTCCCTGATAAATGAACCATATTTCCTTATCTCAAGTCTGTGAAAACATATTTTCTACAGACTTAGAAACCCCCTTGAAAAGCATTAGGATTTCCTCCCTGCAGGAGAGCCAGGCAGACAGGTATTTGTCTTTTTTTTTTAAAGCTACATGACCTTTCTGGGCAAAGAAATAATGCACTCACATGGTGACTAACCAACAATTCCTGTTGTTATGCTTTCTTTCCAAAAAAGAAGGAAGAACTTCAGTTCCATGAGTTACAGAGGGAGAATGTAATAGAAACGGACTTGGCATCAGCGAACCACAGAGATTGCCCACACTGGCTCCCTAAGCACGTGCCAATCACATCATCACCACGATTAGTACCACTCACTGTTCCCAAGGTGTGGGAAGCCCCCATGGCCCAGGACTGGAAGAAGGAGAAGGAACCTTGGAAAGCAGTCCACTCCCACAGGTTGGCCTAAGAGACTCAGAGGGTAGATGTCCATTCTCCATTCTCACCCAGCAAGTCTAAGGAGAGCCCGACTCAAACCCATAGCTCTGGTTCTCAGCCCAGTGCTCTGCGTTCGGGGGACTGCACACTCACAGTGCTGCCAACATGCCATGATCTCTGAGTTCCCCCAGCCTCGGGTTGTTACTGTGGCCAACAGTGCTGGGACAGCAGGAGCTAACGTGCCCCTGGTGCTTCGGACATGTGAAGAGCTCTAAAGGAATGCCTCATGGTTAATGACGGTGATGATAATATGAAATACATAATATTTATGCACCACTTTAGTTGCTAATTTCCAAAATGAGGAAGGAAGAATTTAAAGACCCAGCCAGCTCTGTGGGTAGCAGCTGCATTCTTGGCACTGGTATAGAACTTTCTCTCTGGTTGCCTCTGGTTGCTATTCACGTGTCTTCCGTCCTTGAATTTTCTGAAATGACGTATCAGCAATCTGACTTTTGGATGGTGTGGGCTTACACCCTGTTGAGGGCACAAATACCATGTCATGCCTGATCATAGGCCAGCTTTTCCACCTCCACCCCCATCAGTTTTGTGGCCAGAATGCTTTGGGTTTGAATTGCAGCTCGGCCATTTGCTTAACTGTGGGATTTGGGGAAGATCTTTAACTGCTCTGTGCCTCACCATTCACATCTGTACAACGGGGATAACAGCACTGACTTTGCAGGGCAGTGATCATTATAGGAGAGTGTATGCTAAACCTCACACAGCACCTGGCACATAGCAGACTGTCAATCGTAGGCTGTTCAATCCCATTACATTCATATAAATGCTCCCCCTGCTCCATTGTTGGGAGGACAGGCGACTGATCAAGGAACCCGGCGGGAACCTGTCCTCCCTAGAGTGAGCAGCTGGGATCACAGAATTTGCCCATCAGTTACAAGGTGCAGGTCAGCAACACAGCTTTCCTACCTCCCCAGGCACATGTGATATTTATCTAGATTAAGTCAAGATAATTCAGAAGTGCTTAGTTTCTGCATTTACCAAATAGGTACTGTGGATAAAGTGAAGGTTCCTATGGCCAGGATTCTCACCTGGCCCTGGTCAGCTAGCTCACTACACACGTGTGGGCAATACGTTGCCATTGCCTCTATATAAACTGCTCCACCCAGTGCTCTGGGTGACATGGTGGGATGGCTGCATGAGAACACAGGCTGGAGTGTTGGCAGCTGAGGACAGAGACTGAGATGGCTGTGGGGGTAGAGAGGCCCAGAGGCAGAGACCAGCTTGCTGCATGCAGACTCACTCTGAATGGATGGATGGGATTCTAGTGATTGACCTGCCACTGTGGGCATATAGTTAGGTGTAAACCCTTTCACCCCAGGAACGTTCCATTGTCAATTTTAGGTCTCATTGAATCCATAGTGAACTTGCCTAGGGCTGAAACCCATTGGCAAGACAGGTACCTTCTGTAAGTTCATATGTAAAAATTCAAGCACATGTAGTGAAAAATAGGACCCAAGGCTAAAATTATTAGTAATAACTTACATTAGGGAGGAATCCATATTGGTGGTGGTGGTATTATGGTCCCAAGTTCTGATTCCTGCATCTCACCTCACCTTCCAGGGCCTCAGTTGTGTGTAAAATCACAATTATGGGTATTTTCAGCCTTACACTGGAAAGCAAGACTCCCAGTCCTTGCTATCTCCCCTCTCCTCCTGCTTTCTCCACCCAAGCCCTCCCTGATGATTGCCTGCAATGTGCAGGTGTGGGGAAAAAAGAAGTTTCTATGGACCTGATCCTCCTGACCCTAATCTACTTGATAATATAATTGGCCTCCTGCTTGGCTAATGCTTCCACACCTGTTGGCCATGAGCTATTATTGACTGAGTCACTATATAGAGCTCTGCCCAGTAAGGCAGACAGGGAGGTGGATTACAGACCTGCAGACTGCTGGACAAGTGTGATTCTGGTGCTGGACCTACCATGGTGAGGGTCTCACTGAATCCGTGGTGAACCTGCCCAGGGCTGAAACTCTCAGGTGAGACAGCAGGTTTAGGTTTGAAAGGCCAAGCCTTAGTCTTCTCAAACTTGAGGTGCATCACTGCCCCTGGAGGGTTATTAACACACAGACCTGGGGGCGGGGTTTGAGTTAGCTGGTCAGGTGGGGCCTGAGACTTCGCATTTCTAAGAAGCTGGGTTCCTTGCAACTCTGCGGAACTTCTAGGTGCTTAGGGCAGTACTTCTATTCCATTAGAGCCACCTGAGGAATTTTCCCAGGCTGCACCTGAGGGAAATTAAGTTGGGCTCTCGGAGAGCAGCACCTGGAGAGACCCTGGCTTCCATGTAGGTCACAGAGCTGCTGATAATCACAGGCTGACACGGATGGATTAGGGCGCAGCAAGGGTTTCTGTAAAGGACCAGCTAGCAAATATTTCAGGTATTGTGGGCCACTCTGAGGCTACATATTCTTGTTTTCTGTTTGTTTCAAACTTTTAAATATGTAATCTTAGCTTGCAGGTTATATATACTAAAACAGTTTGCAGAACACTGGAGAATAGCCAGTCATTCAACTATCAAATTCAATGATGAAAGCAGCTATTCACAATTAGTATTATTTATTCAGTAAGTTAAAACCAAGGTGGAATGTAGACCAATTTAAGGGAATTAAAGGTGCAGTGTTGTGGAGAAGTTGGGGTTCCTATGGCCAGGATCCTCACTGAACTTAAACCACCTGATGATGTAACTGGCCTGTTGCTAGGCTACTGCTTCCACACCTTTAGGCAATAAGCTATTATGGCACTATATAGAGAGGCGGCCCAGTGCTCTGGGCAGAGGCAGAGATGCTAGTGCTTGACCTACTGCGAGGAGAACAAGCCGGGTAATAAACCCTTTCACCCCAAAGAACGTTTGCTGTCAATTTCTTTGGTCACACTGAATCCATAGTGAACTTGCCTGGGGCTGAAACCCATTGGCAAGACAGTTGGCGAAAGTTAGCAGGGTTCATTGTTGACCAAGGGAAAAGACAGGCTGCCCTTATGGAAGGGGTGCTTCAGTGGCTGCCCCTGTGAATGGGAGACAGTGGATTGTCCCCCAATGGGTATGTGGTTTGAGGTGGCTTGCCTCCTAGAGGACTGGACTGGAGGCAAGTGGAGGTGATACCTCAGGCAGTAGGGGTAGCCCTTGGTATAGTAAGTAGGTTTCAGCCCTGGGCAAGTTCACTATGGATTCAACGTGACCAGAGAAATCGACAGCAAAATGTTCTTTGGGGTGAAAGGGTTTACTACCTGGCTTGTTCTCCTGGCGGTAAGTCAAGCACTAGCATCTCTGCCTGTGCCCAGAGCACTGGGCAGAGCTCTCTATATAGTGCAATAATAGCTTATTGCCTAAAGGTGTGGAAGCGGTAGCCTAGCAACAGTCCAGTTACATCATCAGGTGGTTTAAGTTCAGTGAGGATGCTGGCCATAGGAACCCCAACTTCCCCACACTCCACCCCTCCAGGATTCTTGCCTTACAACCTACACACTCTCAATCTTCCACAGTGGTCCCTGTGTGATAAAGATGGAGCACTGTAACCAGATTCCAACAGCAACAGAGGATAACAACTTACAGATAATAACAAAAATTAAGATACAGCAAGATTTTGATACAGGTAACAAAAATTATAATAATCCTCAAGCCAGAGGAGGTTCCTAACAACAAAAATTATAATAATCCTCAAGCCAAGGAAGTTCCCAATCCACAAAGACCTTAGGGGTGATAACACATGTTTTAATGACACCAACATAGGCAAATCTTGTCCATCAGGTAGGATGCATGCAACAGAGTAGTCCTGTGATAGGACTGTAGCAGGAAGGGGGTCCCCTCCAGGTCTAGTATACCATACTTTTACTCCTTTCCCTGTGGGGGTTACTGAAGGATCTATATATAGTGCTACTGGAGGTGCATGCACTGGCCATAATGATAAAACAAAACTCCCTGGTGAGATGCTCCTACCTTCTGGCTGTTCAGGATATACTACTGTCACTGCTGGGGGCTACTCTGCTGTTATTCCAGGCATACACAGGAGGCCAGCTTCCCCATCTCTGATCCCAACAGAACAATTCCATCCACCCCTAAGTCCCACAGACACAGGAGCCAAGCGGATATTGACTCCGAGGGCTTCTGCCTAAACTGGGAGCTCAAATCCACCAGCTCAGCCTGAGTATAGGGGCGCAGCATAGAGGGCTCCATGACCTGTGTGGGGGGGCTGCTCCTCTCCTTGGGGAGCTTTCAGCTGCTGGGTCTTTATTTTCTTTACAACCACTGGGTGTGCTTTCAATGCAGGAGTCAGTGCCTCCGGCACCACCCCTTCATCCTTCCCCAGCTCCTCCATTTCTGGGGCTGATGACACCTTTCTCTCCCCTCCCCCAAGTGCCTCCTCTGCTAAAACCTTTACCTTTTCTACTGTGCCTCGCAGCAATGCTACCTGTCTTCAGCAGCTCTCTTACCTTCACCTCAATGCTTTGCAGCTGGCGTTCATGTGCCACCTCCGCCTGTGTTTTCCTCAGGAGTTTGTCTTTTTCCTTGATGGCCTTTTCCTCCTTCAGAGCACCTGGCAGTGCTGCCATCTCGTTCTGTAAGGAATCTTTTACCTCTTCAATGGCACCTTGTTGCCAGTATTCTCATGCTGCCTCCTCTCGCATCAATGCCATTTCCTTCTTCAGGGAATCCACAGAAGCTCGCATTCTCGTGCCACCATTTCTTGGGTCTTTTTCAGGAGCATGTCCTTCTCTTCTGTAGACTTTTTTAATACTGTCAGAAGCAGCCAACCCACAGTCCCTGCTGCCTCATGGGCACTCTGTCTCTCATAAGACCTACTTACTATACCAAGGGCCACCCCTTCTGCCTCAGGTATCACCTCCACTTGCCTCCAGTCCTGGAGTGGGGCCCAGTCCTCTAGGAAGTAAGCTACCTCAGACCACATACCCATTGGGGGACAATCCACTGTCTCCCCATTCACAGGGGCAGCCTGCTGAAGCACCCCTTCCATATGGGCAGCTAGTCTTTTTCCTTGGTCAACAATGAACCCTGCTGACTTCGCCAACTGTCTTGCCAATGGGTTTCAGCCCTGGGCAAGTTCTCTATGGATTCAGTGTGACCAAAGAAATTGACAGCAAAACGTTCTTTGGGGTGAAAGGGTTTATTACCCAGCTTGTTCTCCCAGGGGTAGGTCGAGCACTAGCGTCTCTGCCTCCGCCCAGAGCACTGGGTTGAGCTCTCTATATAGCACAGTAATAGCTTACTGCCTAAAGATGTGGAAGCGGTAGTCTAGCAACAGGCCAGTTACATCATCAGATGGTTTAAGTTCAGTGAGGATCCTGGCCATAGGAACCCCAACTTCCCCATATGTACTGTTGGTGATTCTCCATGAGTTAAATGCTCACATATTTGCATTTAAGACTGAGATTGCAAAACATAAAGATGAATGATAAAATTTGTGCTAATAATTAAAACTTTTAATTGTTCTTTACTGAAAATGCATTAAAATGCAAATAAAAATTACCGTGACAAGAAAGAGACCATGAAAGAAAGGAAAAAGTTTCAGTGTTAGTACCTTTAATGGCCCATTTTCCTGCTTTTTGAAACAGAGGCCCACATTTTCATTTTGCACTGGGTCCCACAAAATTATGCAGCCAGCCCTGTTGGGGGACTTCTCCTTAAGACACAGTCTCAGTGATGACTGATAAATTTCTTCCTGAAGTATCTGTTCAGTGGACATTTATTGAACACCTACTGTTTGTCCTGCTTTGCACTAGTTGCCAGGGACAAACAGTCAGTGAATATAATTTCTGTCCTCAAGTAGTCGTGAGCAATATGATTGTGAAGCTAGGAATGGGACATTGTTCTCCAAATGTAGACCACGAGCACTGGCCTATAGAATGGGGTTCTGAGGGAGGGATTTCTTTCAAAAACACGTACCAGAATCTTGGACCTTTACCTGTCAAAAAGGCTTCAGAGTCTAGCTACCACACCTGCATGATTAAAGAGGATAATGCTTTTTGTTCCTTGATTTTGTAATCTGTCCCAGACCTCAGACACACCGGACAGCGCCAGCCCACTCCTGTGCATTGTTCTTTTCTCTTCTGAGCCTTTTAAACACACTAGGATTTGTCAGTAAAAGACCTAAGCTTATCTTTTAAAAATGTAAATGCAGCCAGGTGGACACTGCATAGTGAAATCACTATCATTTATATGGTCTGTGATTATTTTTTTCAGAAGAAGAAACAAATTTTCATTTGCAATGAAGTTTGGCTGAGAGAAACCTTTCTAAATATGAGATCCTTTTTTAAAAAAAAGAAGAATCCATAAGTTGGGACAAAGGTGAGAGCCACTGCAGGTCATCCCCCACTACCATCAAAGAGCAGACATCACTGACTACTTCAAGACAGATCAGGGAGCCGACAGAGCAATTTCCCGTAACATTTCCTGAACCTCTAACATCCTCAGTACTTGAATTCTTGGTACTTCACAATAAAGCTCCTTAAGCCTTTAGGAAGGGCCATGTGCATGCATGCAGAGGCAGTGGGTTGGGAAGGAGAAGCTGCTGAAACCCAGCTGCTGCCTCCCTTCCTCCCCATGATTGTGTGTGTGGAGTGGACTGGGCCAGGTGGAAAGGCACCCAGAGAAGCAAAGGGGTGCTTGGCTGGCCTGGGGACGTACCCAGCAGGTGGTCACGCACCTCCTGACGACTGACAGGGGGGTCAGGGACACAGGTGCACAGGGGTCACCACCGGGGGAGCCCCTTCTTACCATGCACCATCTCCCAAGTGCGCACTGCTGTCAGCGGCCGCTTGGGTGCTCCAAGCTGCTCTGTAAATTGACCTTCCCAAGCTTAACTCAGGCATCTGTACCCAGGCTGGGAGTAAGAGATCATTTCCTCGGCTTACTGCTGAGGAAACTGAAGCTTGGTGAGATCATGCAACACAAGGAAGGTCACCCAGAGAGGAAGGGGCAGAGCTGGGACTCCTGGCCACAGTGTCTGCCCCAGAGCTGGGCTCTCTGCCCTCCACCTGCACTGGATTTTCCTGTTCTCTGAACTCCAGCTGTGGCTTGGGCAAGCGCCACAGAGTCAGAACTCAGCTGTTATCATTTTGGGGGAGTGAGTTTAATCTCCTTGACAACTAGACTCTTGGGGTTTAGGGGCCAGGCCTTTATGTATTTCTCAGGTCTGGAGAGGTGAGGCTCAGAGCAGCATCAGCTCCACCTGCTGCACAGGGCACTGTCTTGTCAGTACAGATCCGACGACCCTGGGAATCTGCAAGAGTCAGCCAGAGCATGTCTCATGTCTCCTCACAGTCCCTGCCCTCAACTGCCCACCTATAACAACACAAAGAAACAACTCAACCTCCTTCTTGCTTCCGGGATAATCTTATGAATTGGTAACATCAATATTATATATCAATATCATATGTATGTAATAGTATATATATATTATATAACCATATTCTAGTATGTGGTGGCAAGCACACATTCTGGGCCAAAAACCCAGGCACTGTCTGGATACAGGAGTCACAGTGCAATCTGCTAATCATTCATAGGAAGAGACGACGTGAGCGTGTTTCCCGCAGAGCCGACATGGGTGCTCTAAGTGTAGGTCAGGACGTGCCACCATGTTGATGTCCTCTAGGCTCGGGAATCGCCCAGATAGAAGGGTTCCTCTCCACTGCCAGCTACTTATGAGAAACAATGCTGCATGGACTTCTAGGGAGGAGGAGCCTGTCTGGGCAGTTTGCCTGTGAACACACCCAAGGGACAGACCCAGTGACCCTAAACAGGCAGCTCTCAGACCTCAGTGTGTGGCTCCTCCACGTGGTCTAGTGCCTGTCTCACACATGGTCCAGAGTTCCCACATACCCCTCACTGCTGTACTGTGTACAAAATTGTTTTCCTATTAACCTTGACCCAAAATTCAGGAAATTAAACCAGCCATATGATGAAGCCGGTGGCCAAGCAGAACTAGCCACGCCCTCCCACCCCCGCCAACCTCCACCAGGTCTACCACCCCGGGTGTGTGCATCCCTGCCTGTGGTCCTCCTATAGGACCCAGAGTGCATTACTTCCAGATGTAGCACAATCATTTCCACTTGGAGTTGGCCCTTAATGACTCTTCTGATAAAATGGTTTTCTGGTTTTATTTTAGTGGGAGGGCCCTTTCTACAAAGGAAATCCTACCTGGAAGCCAATCTGTAACTCAGATAACCCCAAGCTGTTGGCATGAGGGACTGTGGCCCTGCCTATGGGGTTTGCTTCTCCTTCAAGAGCTCCCAAGAGCACAAACTGAAGACCATTCAGCCATTTCCTTAGTAAGTCATTCACTCACTCACTAGCAACCTTTCTTGAGTACCTACTATGTTCCAGGTGCTGGTGAGCCAGCAGGTCACAGGACAAGGGAGGTCCTGCCTTCCCGAAGGGCACAGCATCAGATGCAGCAGAAAGGAGGTCAGACAAAGTACGTGCTCTGTAGGAATTAGGTCAAGGCGATGTGACTGTGGCCAGGAGAAGGCTACTTTAGATGGGGGATCCAGAAAGGCCTCTCCAAGGAAATGACACAGGAGCTGAGAAGACCGCTGATCTGGAAAGATGTCCTGATTGTGACCAATGAGGAAGCAGACCCACAGAGGTGAAGGGACTTTCCGCAGGTTACCCAGAGGGTAGGAGGCTGAGCCGGGGGTTGACCCTGGGGACCTCCAGGCTCCCCAGCCAGGGCTCTTCCCTGTCACAGTGTTTACTAAACAGCTGCACATGCAAAGAAGGCTCAGTGACTGGGGCATCCAAGAGCCCACAAACCACCAACTGGTGTTCAGGGCTGTCTGCCACGAATCTCGACACCTGCCCTCCCCAGCTGGTTACAGCCCGGAGGGCTCTGTGACCCGGAAGACTGCACCCTGCGGCTGACAGGTTGACATCACAGACCCGTGGCCTGGGCTGGGAAAGCTCCCTCTTCTCCTGCCTCCCTGGCTGCAAATTGGAAAGGGCTCTTCACGGCATCCACTGGGGCCATGAAGATGAAAGCAAGATGTGGCTGGCCCGGGGAAAGTCTCTCTGGAAAGTCATGCTGCTCTAGCACTACAGTTTAAAGGGCAGCCAAGCCAGTTTGCCCCCTGTGCGGCAGAAGGTATTCACAGAGAACTAGGGCCCCACCCAGGCCTACCAATCTTACACACCAGGGATCCGAGGCAAGGCCTCTTATGCTGAGCATCACAGAAGCAGCATGCAAATGGCTCCCTCTACTACGTGCAGACCCAGCAGCATGGCCTCAAAGCATTCTCCAAACCTTGGACTCGGCACATGAGGTGTCAGCATTCACAGACCTGTGCAGGGAACATCACTACTGACAGAGTAACAACCACTAAGTTCTCATTCACACCCAGGTCTCCAGACTCCAACTGTAGCTTCTTCCCACTAGAACCCATTGCCCACAAATCAACACAGACTATCCACCCTGCCCTAATACCACCCTCCTTCTCTCCTCCACCCTGCCACCTACATTCTATGCCCTGGGGTGTCCTTGGGGAGTTTTTCCAGAAGGTTCCTCTTCTCTCTACACCACCCTGCCTCATAATGTGTGCTGGCGTGCAGGAGATGTGTAGCAACTTAAACCCAAGTGGAGATGCTCTCCTGCCCAACCCCACTGAGCCCTCCTCCCTTTCATATTTTCCAGACAATTCACCCACACATCTCCGGTGAAAACGATACAGCCTAGAACTTTCCACACCTTCCTTCTTCCATACCAAACCAACCAACTGCACGTGCAGGAATGGCCAGACACAGGCGACAGGGCCTGCCTAGCTATGTCCCTACAGTCCACAGATGTGCCCATGGGACTGGATGAGAAATCTGCAGAGACCAGACCCGCTGAGACGATCCTGTGCGGGCATGAGGTGCACTAGCTGCATTTAGCAAACTCTGTTGTGCATGGGGTACAAAGCCAAGGACTGTGCGAGTCTAGCTAGCATCACTCTGGGCCTGTCACCTCAGGCAGATGCATAAGAGCCATCCACTAGAATTCCGGGTGGACAGACAGAATGGCATTCTGAAGAGGGATATACGTGCACTGAGCACCCTGGGCGGCACAAGGCACTGAGCCCAGAACTCTCTCGCAAGACATGGAGTGCAGAAAGGCAGATGAAGGAGTAGAGTCACGGACACACAGCCGCCTACACGTCCGTTCAGCGTGTCCGGAGGATTCCTACC
>JAVSCE010009159.1:0-30665 GCA_032199065.1 Smutsia gigantea
GATGCTTAAGGAAAGTTACAGTGGTGAACATTACTATTATCTGGGAATCATTTCATGAAATACATTTTAAATAAAATGAACCACAATAAGGTGGAAGTAACAAAAATGACTAAAATTAACAAACCATCGAGCAGAAAAGGTGTGAGAAAGTGAAATTTCATTTTTACTCATCATCTTTAGTATGATTTCAAATACATAATACTTAATGCTGACAAATCAATTATTCAACCACTGTTAAATCTGTATTTACTAAAATAATGATTCAAAAAGAGTATTAGGAGAAGAATATATAGGAAGCATTCTAAATCTGCCAAATTTCTTACTACCCCATAATGAGAGTATAATCATAAATACCAGAAAACAGTAAGTTAAAACATAGAGGAGTAAATATATGTAAATTTATAAGTGTAACTATAAAAATAATACATTTCATTGTACATTAAATTATACACACACATATATATATATATACATAAAATTCATGTAACATGACATTAATATTAATATGGAATTCTTTCTGAGTTGTTCCCCACATTATAGAGCAAGATTTTCAGCCATCTATGTGGGTCCATCCTCCAACCTGCAAATTTGGACTTGCCAGCCCCCCAAAACTGAGCCAATTCCTTGTTTTATATTATTTATCATATAAGTTTTAGATAATATCATTTTTAATAAAATATTGGTTCTGTTTCTCTGGAGAACGCTGACTAATAAAATGACTAAGAAATAAACTAATTTTAACATATTTAATATAAGACAAGGAGGAATACAATGAATGTCTTAAGCATATTTTCCAAAAATTTGTAAAAATCAAGTGGAGAAACATAAAAGCAGAAAAACCTTAAAAAAAGAAAAAAGCAGACATTAGTAAAACATAGAAAAGAATTAAATATGTGTGTGTTCTAAAAAAAATCAAGAAAACAGGAACTGTTAGATAAATCAATCAAGAAAAATTAATATGAAACTACTTTGTAAAAATAAGAATGAAAAGTGAAAAAATTGCATATGTATGGGACATTTTAAAAATTGCAAGAGAATAATTGTTCTATTCAAATTGATTAAAAAACTAGATGAAAATGGTGATTTTCTAGAAAAACGTAATTTGTTATTCAAACTAGATGTCATAGAAAATAATTATTATAACATTTGAAGGAATCAAGAAAGTGGCAGCAAGCTGCCACATGCCTTTGCTCAGTCATTTCTTGTCCTTTACTTAACATATGCACACAGAGATGTATATACTCCATGTCCAAGATAATTCACAGTTCTTATAGACCTTCAAGCATTTAATATCATCTGCATTTTTCATGAACATGGAGAGGCAACTTGATAGCAATTCATAAAATAATACATGATAAGATGAAAATAATTATTCAGTCTTATATAATGAGATTACAAAGTATTTTGAAATAAAATGTGATCAAATGAATTCCATCTACCTATTATGAGACTAATAATTAATGGGATCAAATGGAATTCATTCCAGGAATTCAATAGTAGTTCACCGTCAGACCATCTTTATAATAAATTCACAATGTTAGAAGTCACTGGGAAAAAAAAAATATGATCACCTCAACAACTGCCAAAAAGTCGTTTGATAAAATATGCAGCATACATTTCTGATAAAAACTCTTAATAAAATAGGAAGCAAACACTATGTCTCACTGTAAATTACAGTATATATCATAAGATATATCACACATAATGTTGGATCACATGAAGCATAAATTTTAAAAACAGTATGATTGTCCATTAATAATATTTAACTATGTTCTAGAAGTACCATCCAATTAAAGACAAAGAAGCAAAATATTCATTCTTTTAGATGATATCATTGTATACCTAAACCACTTCAGAAAACATACTTAAAAATTTGAAATGACAATTTTTTATGGTGGCTCATTAGAAAATGAATATAAAAAATAGACAAAATGAATAGATAAATAATTGGATTCCACATATAAAATAAGGACATAGACCATTTAATGGAAGATAATATTTCCTTTACTAAAGCAAGCTAGAATTTTAAAAAGAAAAGCAATAAATTCAAAGATTATACACAGTACTGTGTGATTATAATTCAAATTCAGAGTCTTCTTTCTCAAATATTAGATACTTACGGGTTTTGCTTTCCAGGGAGATAAATGTATGCTCACTTAAATAAAAAGTGTATCACCGGGCAGATGCCAGAGCCTTACTGATTGTGTTTAATGTTGGAAGCCTTTGCCTGGGCAAAAAGTCAGAAACTAAAACAGTTCTGTTGGACCAAAGAACAAATGCACATAGAATCTTTAGTATAAATCGTCAGGAAAGGGTGTTGGAGCCATCACTAGACACTGCAGCTGCCTCTGTTAGATAAGGTGGTTGTCGCCACTGGATACCTTTACTGTAGCGATTGTAAAAACAAATTTTCACTGTCTTTTTCCAACTGCACTGCTACCACCAGGTTTAAAATATAAGGCAATAGTTTTTGTTTGGACAAGATGCAGATGTTGCATTTTCTATGAAGGTGAAAGAGAAATATTTGGGATATTCACCTTCCATAATGAAAGGAGAACAATGTCTCCCACCAGGCTACACACAACTGGTCACCTCCAAAAGGAGAAGGTGGATGTTGGATGATGAAGGGTGAAAATGTCCTGAGAATCCTTTTGGTTTCCTACCAATGAAACTCACCCTTCTTTCCATAGTTACACTTCTAAAAATGTTCCTGCTTACATAATGCAACTTTTAATTTTACAGTTAAAACACAAAGGCATCCCCACTTTCCCAAAGGAATACAACCCTAAATCTCTTCATTACTGTATCTTCCCCAGTACCATTATTTCTGGGAGATAATTATTCCATTTTTAAATTTGTTATGTTTCTCTCTTAATATTGCACAGAGCATCTAATGGCAAAGTTAACCACTACTACCACTTTCAAGATACAATTGTCAGAGAGAAGGGATAAACAGGAATGAAAGATGGGATCACACGAAGGAAAATCTCTTTTTCTGCAATTAGTAAATGGCAGAAGTTATGTTTGGGACTAACCTCTTCTACTACCTGTACATTTAGTCTGCAGTTCTGCTGATAAGCTGACAGGGCTCTTTGTCCATTGGGGGGAGTCACATCTGAGGATAAGTGTACACAGTGGTGATGCCTTTGTGGGTGCCCTCATGTTGCATTAATATTTGTCATTGGACGTAATGACAACAGGAGGGTCCCTGCACGGAATCCAGATTTATCTACTTGATGACCAAGAGCATTCATTTCCACCAAAACACTCCTCTGATTTTGCCTGTTTACCAATGAGAATAAAGAGCCTTAAGTGAACTTGGCAGCAGATTCAGCTTATAGTTTTCTGGAACCATTAACTTTCTCAGGTTGAAGATCTTAAACCCGCAGACCATGGCATTATGCTGATAAAAACATTATTTTCCCTGAGAGTCCCTGACAATCATCATAGACAGTGATCTATTATGAAAGGTGCCATTCTATGTCTGCTCCTTGGTTAATAGGCTACAGTATGTTCCTCGTAGGAAGCATAGCTGCGTATAGTGGTTTCTGGTTCAGATTCCCCATGATACCCCAAAAGCCTGGGCCCATCATGCAAAGAGCTGTCTGTCAGTTGGCCAGATGGCTCTTTTCATATATTTTATGACTAAATCTTTTTCTCAGATCTCATTGGCTGCTGAGCCCTGAGAGAGTCCTCTTCTGACGGACCTGGCTGAAAGAGGACAATGTTCCCCTCCCCTTTTCCAGATCTATGCCAAGGTCTGGAAGAGTCTCTGGGACACAAGCAGATTGCTTCTTGGAGGAGCTGCCATTAATGATTGTTAAGCAAAAAGCGGGGTTAGTGGAAGTGTGCTGGGTGTCTCAACAGGAAACTGAATTGCTGGGCTTGGATTAGAGGCAAGAACTACAGGGACCTTGGAGGGCCAAGCAGAAGACAGGACTTCTGCTGTTATGGAAAAAGCCTGAAAAACCTGGACTGGATCGCTGACAGACGAACCAAGTGACACTCGGAGGTCTTGGAGTGTTGAGGTTTTATTTTTTTACACTGGCAGGCTCAGAAGGGAGTAATCTCCCAAAGTCTGAGCCCTGAACAAAGGCAAGGGGAGCAATATATGTATCTTTCTGCTTCCGTATGTGCAACAGTTCTACGTGCACAGCAGGCAAGCAAACAAGGGGGAGTGACTTTAGGAAGTGAGCTTAGGGAGTGAGTGCCTGGCAGAGTGGGAAGTGAAGGGAGTTTCTGTTGTCTTTGCTACGAAGAGAAGCAGAAGGGAGCCACCTGTACTAGACTGCTGTCCTTGTAAATTTTTCCCTAACACTGCAGGACAGCACCCCTGCCACTAGACACCAGCCAGCATCCCAGGCTTCAACACGGAAGTTATTCCCTTGCAGGCATCTTAGCAGTATTTCGTTTATTACACCAGGTTTCAAGTTTCAGGTTGAGACTCCTAATGTGCCCTAATTAGTTGGGAGCAGGGATGGAGGCTTTGGTTCCTTTGGCTGCTCATAAAACAAATCATGGAGAAAAAGCAAAATATATTGAGGAGTGATCTGATCTAGACAACTATGTGCTACATCTTCTGAGAGACGTGAAAGTAAAATAGAAGAAATGAAAAAAGAAATGCATCTTATTTAGGGAAAAAATCAAATATAATAAGTCTATCTTTTCTTTTTCACTAAATATATAATGCTGAATATATATTGTTAAATGGAGGGTTATATCAATCAGAAAAGACATGTGATTGTAGAATTTTATTTGCTTATTTTCCAGAATACATTTATGCGGAAAGGTAGTTATAAAGAATGAGTATTCATATGGAAATTAAGCATTCAAGGATAGGCAGGAATTTCTGAAAAGATGAAGGATGAATTAGTCATATTACAAGGCACTGAAATATACTTAGATTTAGAATAATTAAAATCATTTGGACATAAGAGTTCATTAACAGATCAATGTAACATGATGGAACATACAGAAATTTATGCTAACATTTATAGTGAATTAATAAAGATAAAACATTCAATATAATTTCTACATACAAAAGATTAGCCATTTCATTGGATGATTTAAATCTACTAAATTTAAATATTAGGACAAAATATTAAATGCATTATAAGAATGTGTGATATTTTAATTTAAAAAAAGGGAGGGAGGAAAACACTACCAGGGCAGGCACAAACTCATAAGACATAAAACCAACATGCAACAAGATTTTGTTATACTTTGCACAAAATTAAAAAGTAAATGATACATTTTTAAAGGTTATGTCACAAACAAGGATACTGGTCTTAATTAGTACGTGTTTTAAAAACTAAAAGAATGCCAGAAACCAAATAGAAAAAAAAACTGTGAAGAGTATGAACAGTCAGAAATATAAGTATCTTAGATAATATGAAAATGTGCTATGTGTGCATTATAGAAAAAATATTAAAGTATCAATAAATGTAATATTTTTACATATATGGTTATGAAGTAGTAAAAAATTTGAGGGATGATATGGTTATGTAGGAAAATAGTGATATGTACATAACAATTTCAGAAACTTACTTTCTAACATTTTACTGTATATGTATACTTACAGAGCTGTATAAAGATATAGAAATAAGATTTAGTCCAGAATATTATTTAATAGCAAAAAGGGGATAGGAAATTATTCATATATTATTAATTATAATACTTGGATGGCTATGCATTTTGTTTTGAAGAAACAGTTCTATCTAGAGTGAGTTTTTTCCCCTCGTAGTAGACATGGTTTGTACATCTATCTGGATATTTAATAAATAAATAAATAAATAAATGTTTTGGTAGGAAAATCTATTTATTTGTATATTTAATAAGTTAATGAAACAAATGTGTATACATGTTATTTTTATAATGTTTTAAAAATTACAGAACTGAAGTACAGAATATGATTATAAAATAAGGTCCTGCAACTTTGAATTCATTAGTAATTTAATGGAACAAATATTCTTGAAATTATTAATCTATTTAACAGTATTTTGATTCTCAATGTCATTACTGCTATTGCTTTGCTCATGAAAAAAATATCTCACTATGTTCTACTTTACCAGTCTGTGAAAACAGTACTGTAATGGGCTTAGACATACCTATTAGAATTTAGGAAAAAATTACATTTGGAAACTAATCATATTGTATTAAAATAATAGTGTCTTGTTAGCATCTAGACAATTCCTGGGACATTATTTTTTGCAAGGTACCCTTAGACCTCCATAGACAAAGTGTGTTATAACACCACCAATATATTATTAATGAATCTGGGCACACCCCCTCCACTGCCAGATTTATATAACTCTAAAAATAAAAAGGAGGGGTACTCTTGGAAATACAAAGACATTTTTGTTTCTTAATAGAAATCTGCACTTCGATGTAAGTTAATGTTATTATTAATGCCTTTCTTTGGAATCGTGAAGAAAATAACTACATTTCTGCTGTCAATGGTTAAATTACTTTTGGATGTGGATGAACTCTGATTCTTTTAAGAATAGAATTTAATAATTTCTAAGTAGCACATTTTTGTTGAATATAGTCGATACAGACAAAACACAGAATGCCATTATTTTAATTGAATAACTGCATGTAGCTCAATTTCTAAAGGTATATTATCTACTTTCTGATGAAAGTAACTGAAGGAATCCTTAACCTCTTCTAAAAATATCCATTGGGACAATTAGCTTCAGGGTCTAATATTAGATCAAAGCTTGAAGTTTTGGGAAATGAGTTTGTGCGTAATAGCCATTCACCACCCTTCTCATTCTGCAAATTCTGTCTCTAAGGTACTCTTTGCAATTATTCCAAATAGCAATGATGTTTCTTTAAAATGCAATTATACCAGTCATTAACACCATAGAAGCAGAGCTCAAAGCCAACATTGGTACTTCCAGAATAGTTAAACTTGGAAACAATATGGGGGAAAAAAAGGAGCACCTCCAAGCTATAGTTATACTTCATCAAAATTTCAAGTGGAAATTGAATAGGTCTTGAGAATTTAAAGTATTCAAGCAACAAAATTAAAGAAAATGATAAAACTTAACCAAGATACACTCAAACATTTACCAGACTATGGGAAGCATAATATGCAGAGGAATCATATAGATTTTTGCAAAATGAAATACACACAGAGATCCACACATAACGTGTGTATCTGAGTTCAAGTATCAGCTCTTTCTCCTTAGTGCAGTGTGACCTTAGTTTCAGTCTCCTAATCTATTACACTTCCCTGAGAGTCGTAGAAGTAAACAAGTCAATACATTAAAAACTACTGAAACGGGGATCAGAGCCTAGAGGCATACAGTGTCTGCTTTCACATTGCTATTATTATTATTAATCTATTGTCAGGGCCTGGTTCATACTTTACAATATGTTATTGATGTGAGCAGGTCAAGTATGGATCCTCAGGGCGATGGAATAATGAACTTAAACACTTATGGTTGCACGAATCACACGGTTTATTTTACAATTTCCTTTTACACAACACTCAAAGGAGGTATTAAGCATATCTAAAAATCACGCATATCATGGATCAATACATCCCATACCGGTCACGATGGATGGTTTGGGTCCAGGCTGTCCTAATCAGCCTCTTGTCTGTCCCAAGGGAAAATGCTGCAGCGGAGACAGTTCCAGCGGAGTGGTGCGCCCGTGATGGAGCAGGAACGCAGGCAGCTGAGCAGGAACCAGCCTCGGAGCACACGTCTGTGGTCTGGTGTCAGGGACCTCTAGGAAGAGCTTGCCACAGGGGCTGGGTGTCCAGTCCTCATCCACAGTCCAGTGCATCCATTCGGGGGTCGAATATAAAAGGGACAGTCCACATGTGGTGTTATCCAGCTCAGACATTCACCAACCAGCCTGACATACGGAGTGACCTGGTTTGGGGGCTCACCCGCACCCGTTCAGGGTGGGGTATGTTTACAGGGGCGGTTGGTGCAAAAGCAGGCAAGCCTGACATAAGCAACTCCATGAAGGATGCTCACATCAGTTATGTAAATAAGCATTAAGGAATGTGAGCAAAAGTAAAAAAGTCCTTAGAATTTAACAGTACTACTCACTTGGAAACCTTGACAATCACGTAACAAAGACAGAGATTACATTAGTTTTTACTAACTTTATTAAGAACACTTGTTGATGAGGAAAAAGAATAATATTTAAGCCAATGCTAATCATAAAGTAGAATATTAATCAAACAAATGGAATTGGACTAATAGAATTCAATTTCACTACATATAGTTTTGTTTCATCTGAACATCTAAACAAATACTTTTAGAAAACATCTATTGAACATCTCATGCATACTCAAAAATACACATACACAACAGACACAGTCTCATAATAAAATTACCTGTGCTAGTGTCTTTGGTAACTAAATAATCTATTTACCTGTGTGCATTGTCCTCTCAAATGTTTGGTTATGCATAAATTATTAAAAATCCTCTGTATATTTTTAATATGACTATTTCTGATAAAATTATATGCATGTACTTCTGTAATAATGCATTGTATGTTAAAAACAAAAATTGACAAAAGAATGAAAAAATATGAAATTATTTAAATTTTGGATTTTTTAATCAAACAATAATAAATAATGTTATGACATAATTAATGTTTTTGTAAATCTTCATTTAACATTGTGTGGCCATCCATATTTTGAATGTCTGATTATAGGTGTTCTGCCTTTTTTTATGACATATTACAACGTTTACTAGAAAGCAAGCACAAAAAGCATAAGAAAATTTCAGATCTTTGTTCTTTTAGGTATTCTGACCACAGCTTATTTGAGCTTAACATTAAGGCAAACACAACAATATTCTGGAAGCACTATTCAGACAACCAGATCCCCTGAACTCAAAGTTGGACATAGGACTAAAGACAAATCATGGCTGGAGTGCCACTCCAAAGTTCAGAGGCTTGACAGGGTAATACCAAATATTTACGTTATCTTTATAATAACTGGTAGTGGAGCACTATATTTTGTTATTTTATTATAGTGACTGTCATAGCTTAAAAAGGTACTTCACCAACATATATATCTACAAATTAAAAAGGTGCATCCTTGCCTCTGTTAAAAAAATAAAGCATGATTCTTACTTTTCAATTGTATCAATTAGGTAAAGTTTTTCTTCTAATTCAGCAATCACATTTTTATATTCTCTGATATTAATCATTTGTACTTTTACAACAATGAGAATATGCCCCATACATACATCTATATGCATATTTATACACATATGTGTGTGTGTTAGGAAATTGTTTTCTTTTATTAATGTGGGAGGAGCTTTAATAAATAATACAATAACTGTGTCTGGCATTTTTGCTGCATATATAACAAATCAGTTGTAAGGCAGTTTTGTCATAAAAGGTAAAATCACAAAAAATATAAAGAGGGACATTCCTTAAACAAATGAGTAACAAAACATGAAAAATTAATAACAAAATTAAAAAGAACATATTGTAAAATAAAAAATATTTGAATACATTTAAAATGTGTGTAGACTCATGGAAATAAATTGCACAAATAGCTAATTTTAGTTTGTGGATTGAAGCTAAGTATTTGCTCTCAGTCTTTTATTCAAAGTATTACACATTTTTTGTCTTGCTTGTTAATCTTTCTCATTCTTCAGCATCAGACATTTTTTTCAATGAAATTCATTCATTGAAAGAGGTATCACTTTCCAAATACTAGGATGTTTATTGGTAACAGAGCTTTGATTACCTCGTGGAAAGCCTTCTACACTGTTATTGATTCTTGGCATATTGTCACGTCTGTTGATAGACGTTGCAAAGTTCTATTGAGAATGTGGCTTCAAAACTCTGCACTACTCTTCAGAACCTTAGGAGGGCTGAGATTTATATAACATAAAAATGGGAGAATTGTGTCAATGGAGAAATGAAACCAAACTATCAACCCATTGATGAAACCAATAAACTATCCAGCCAGACTGTCAGTTATTTTTTTTTATTCTTTATGGCAAAATTGCCTTACAGTTGGTAATTATATGAAAATAGTTGAGGCAAAATGCTCATAAGGAAATGTTTACAGAGAAACTACCTAGAACCTATAGTAACATGGGTTCCAACAGTAAATTTACATTACAATAGAAATATTCCAAGCAGTAATTGTCAAAATGTACTCCCTTTAGGAGGAATAACTTGACAGAAGTAGGTGTTCTTTCATGAATTGCAGAAACATCATTTCACTGGAAGAGACCGATTAAATGTATGATTTTTTTCCTCCAAAGCCACTGTAGGTAGTACACAAATCACTGACATATTTTCAGAACTGAGTTGGATGTTATCTTTGTGCAAAAGAAACATACAATACATGCAAAATAACATATATCATCTAATTATATTGGATCCTTTCTCTTAATATTCTTCCATAATATAACCAGTGAACTTTATGTTAGAAATGTATTCATAGACTCTACATTTCATAAAAAAGTAGAAAATATGCTCCACACTGAAAATTTTCCTTTTATAAAATTAACCACATCGTGGTCATTATACAATCTGGGTGCCTCCTGGCTGCAGTAGCTTACCTACATTATTCCTCCAAAATGTATAGATTCATTCTTAACTGCTTTTATTGTCACATAAATCTCACATTGTCTCATATTTTCTCATTGGAAAAAAAATTCTGTCAAATACATACTCATAATTTAGAATCATATTATTTCTGACATTCCTGCTGTGGGCCAGACCAGCTTTATCTCTTGTACCGTCTCTCCACTTTCCATCTTTCCTGCCTGATGTCTATTTTTGACACCAAAACTAGAGATCCTTCTAAAAATTGAGTCTGATAATGCTTCTCTTCTGCTCAGGAGAAGAACCCTTCAAATGACTGTCTCACTCAGAGTAAAATCAAAATTTGTAGAAGGGTCTAAAGGCTCTACAGACGCTGGAGGCTCGGACGCCCCCCTGTGGAATCTCCTCCTCAGCAGTTTCTCTGAAGCTGCACAGGCCACCTTGCTGAGTCGAACATGCCCTGTGCAGGGCAGCCGCAGCCTTTGCGCTTGCTGGTTCCCTCACCTGGAGAGCAGCCAGGTGTGCGGGATTAGTTCCTCACTTCTTTTTGGATTTTGTTCAAGTGTAACCCTCTCAAAATAGATTTAAAAACCACTATCTAAAAGATAGTATGATCTGTCCTCACCCCCACAAACGCTTCCTATTCCTTGTTCCTGTTTAGAGTTTCTCCATGGCACTCATTCATCTCTGACATACTCCATGCTTTATTAATTTTTTGGCATATTTTCTCTCTTTCCCTTCCCAGTGTAAGTCCCATGAAGGTAGGAATTTCTATGTACTTTGTTCCCTGCCTTATCTCCAGGCCTCCAGTTCATTGAAAGGTGGTACATAGAAGGCAGTAAATCAATTATTGTCTAAAAAATCATTAATTTATTTTAACTGTTAACTACTGACTTTTTCCCATATTTTTAAAAAGATTGGCCAAATAGTTCATTAATGGTTAAAATTATATATATGTTTCAATATAAAATAAGTTTTAGAAAAGATATTAACTTAGATTATATCTGGCTCATATATCTTTCTTCACTGGATCAATAAATAGTACTTTTTTACACATTTCCTTTTTGAAACAACATTGTGAAAACAACAGTATAAGACACAGTAGAAACTTTTATACTTTCATCCAATTTTACAGCAATCTTCCCCCACTTTGAGATATGTTATGACATGTTTGTTTTCAGATGTTCAGCAATGTTTTCCAAGCATCCTCTGGCAGTATTTCTGACAGAAGAGTGTACTTTATCTCAATCCCACATTGTTTCATATGTTTTATTTGAGCTATTTTACCACGGCAAGAAAACAAGTGTTACTCTGATGGTACTGGATACTGGCATTTCACTTTTAAATAAGAAATTTCAGAAGAACCATCTAAATCTTCATAATTTAGTGTATTTTTACAGATTATTGTGTTAAACATAAACTGACTTGCTGAAAAGGAATTGTAGCATTTGTTCTTCATATGTTTGGCACAATTTTTAAGTGTTTTGCTAATAATGATGGCTTAATGCTATAATTATCTATTATCCCAAGTCACATTGAGACTTAGAGAATGATTCTATAATTAATAATATAAATCTGTTTAAAATCCATATTTAATAGTTAATTATAATTCTAAACTTTTGTATCTGATTTTTTCAATTATGTTTGATTCTCATTATTTTTATTTTGTTATATAGTTTTACTAGGAAAATAAGTCAGTTTTACCCCTTTCTTATGTATGCTTCTATTTGACTTAATATTGCTTTACCTCTATTCTTCTTTGCAAGGAATTTTTACATCATTTTGTGAATATTATCTTAAATATAATTAAACAAAATAATATAATTTTTAATTCATTTAATCAGATTTATGAAAGATGTATTATATTACAATATTAAAACTATAGTGAATTTGTGAATTTGTATATTAAATAACCACAATTTTTTCAGGAATAATATAATATTGCAGATGAGAGATGACCATAAAACATATAGGCCAAATAATAGAAGACTAAATCTGTATTTTAAAATATAGATAGAAAGCTTAGTATTCATCTGCAGCATAAGAGTCTTGCATACTACTTGGCAAAGAACATTTTCCACTACAGGGACCACCGATCTTTACTCAGGCTTCTGAGGGAAAATACACAATATCCCATTTTCAATCAATAGCACAGGCCACATTAACTGGCTTGCAATAGTAGTATATAGTTAATAATTATTTGTGAATAAAGGCATTTATGTATCAGATACTATGCAATATTATTTCACAGTGTTTATGATAGTAAAGTTTGTTTGAATTCATAATTTATTTGAAGAAAATAAAACTCAAACTCAAAAATAATAGAGTTAGCTTGTTCCAGATCAAGCACTATTTTACAAAGACACACCTTGAACCAAGATTTCCAGTTGTATCTGGAAGCCTTTCTGCGTAGACATTTGCAATCACCTTATTCTGCACCCCCGTGTTGACTACAGCATTATTCACAATAGCCAAGATATGGAAACAATCTAAATGTCTATCATCAGATGAATGGATAAAGAATGTGTGGCATATGTATACACAGAGTATTATTTATCCATAAGAAGGTAGGAAGTAATGCCATTTGCAACAACATGCATGGGCCTTTGAGGGCATTATGCTAAGTGAAGTAAGTTAGAGAAAGACAGATATAGTGTGATCTTACTTATATGTGGAATTTTTTAAAAGCCAAACTCATAGAAACAGAGTAGAATGTGGTTGCCAGGGGTTTGCAGGTGGGTGAAATGGGGACATGTTGGTCAGAAGGTACAGACTTCTAGGTATCTGATGAATAAGTTGTGCAGATCTAATAGGCAGTAGAGTGGCTATAGTTGACAATACCGTATTATACACTTGAAGATTGCTGTGATAGTAGATCTTAAAGGTTCTCCTCACACACACACACACAAACATACACAATGATAATTATGTGAGATGATGGAGGTATTCACTGACCTTAGTGCAGTAATTATTTTGCTGTATGTGAATATATCAAATAAACACACTGTATACTTTTAACTTACACAATGTTATATGTCGATTATATCTCCATAAAGGTGGGGGATGCATTCTAAGTGCTCCACTTTATCTAAGTTTCTGAATACATACACGATCGGTATAATTACTTTTTATTAAAATAGAAAATTATTTGAATCCAGTAAAGGTTAAGAGTCAGTTAACAAACAATAAATATTTACTAAATGCCTAATTATTGTAGGTATTTCAGCTAGGAAAATACTTTTTCTCTTTAATGAAAATAGAGGGATGACATTATTAATCATTTCTAAAATGTTTCCTGTGATTTTATACACTCATAGCACTGTATAATTATTTTTTCATACTTCAAATACTTGAACCTCTTGAAATATATAATCTGCACTGGCAGTTAAAGTCTTTTATTCATTGAACAGTGGGAAAGGGTGACATAGACAGAATTTCTTGCCAATACACTTTACTGCTGGTATTAAAAACAGAGTGTGTACAGATAGAAAAGAATTCCAACATGGAACATCCCTTACTGTTTGCCAAGTTCCTCATAGACTGCTAATCACTCCCTTGCAATGATTCAATGAGAAGTGAAGTCAGACCACCAAACTATTTCATATGTCATAGCCTATTGAGCAGCTGCCAAACGTTTAAACACCAGATGTCTTCACTGACCTAGGCTGGTCTGAAAGCACAGAATGAATAGCAATGACTCTACTTCATGTCCAAATTTCCCTAAGCCAGTTTAGACTCAGATACACATACATTTAGAAACGCTGCTAAACTATAGGAACAAAACACTGCAACTTCAATTTATATTTTTTCTAAGAAATAAGATATATTTTTACATATATATCTCATACACACACACAACACACAAGTGTGTGGCTATATAATGGATTTTGTAAAATGGCCAATTAGAGCTCATAACTACTCTATACAAAACATAAATAAAAAGTAACTTAAAACATAAGGTGTCAGTCATGACACATTTCATGAAATAAATGTTTATTTTTCTTATTGGAAGGTACTATAGAACCAGAAAGTGCTTCTTGTTAAGTATGTGCATATGCACATACATATTTCATATAAGGAGAGATTTCCATAATCTGTAATATTACAATTTTTACTAGCTTTTTATAGATTGAACTTCAGTTTCTAGAGTGGTATATGGAGTACCTTCTGCTATATCCAACTTTATACCAAATTTCAGAACTTACAAAAAAAATAAAAGTATCTGTAAGTATACAATGAAAAAATCATAAGCAGTCTGTTCAGTAAATAAATCAGGTTGTCTCATATTTGAAATGGAAACGACACTGTAAGAGAAGAAGCGCTGACCTATGACATGCTCACGGTGCTGGAGTGCAGCGCAGTCGCTGATCCAGAGGCTCTTCAGTGTGACGGATCGGTGTGCAGAGCAGGAGCCGCTACAAGGTTTATACATCCATCTAGCTCAAGTCGGAGAGCACTCGGAGAGGTCTGCCTCCGGGACTGTACCAAGGAAAGGGAGTGCCTCTGTCTGGGAGCGAGAGGCACCCCACATGTCTGCGCAGAGGGCAAAGGGAAGCATGACCTCCAGGAGAGGAGCTGTTGAGGCGCCGCCAAATGATGCGTGGGCAGTATCTGTCATAGGAAGAATCATAAAGATGGTCCCCAAGATTCCTGTGCCCTGGTTATTCAAACGCTCATGTAGTATGCTGTGAATAGACTTTGTAGATGGAGTGAAGACTGCTTATCACCTGATCTTAAACTAGAAAAATTATCATGTATTATCGAGGCAAGGCCAGTGTAATCACATGGACCCAAAGGACAGAGAGAGAAAGGCAGAAGAGCAAGTCAGAGAGATAAAACAACAAAAATGACAGGAGAGAAGAAGCAGAAGTCAAGGTCAGAGGGATTCAGTGTGTGAGTGAGAAGGGCTTCGTCCACCATTGCTGGCACTGCCGGTAGAGAAAGGGCTCTCTCTCAGAGCATACAGGTGGCATCTAGAAGCTAACGGCTCTTGATTAAAAGCCAGCAAAAAAATCAGCAACGTAATCCTACAATTTATTGGTACTGAATTCTCCCTATAACCTGAAGAAGCTTGGAAATAGTTCTTACCTAGAGCTTGCAGAAAGGAACACAGATTTGCTTACACATTGATTTGTGAGAACTGGGGCAGGGAAACCTCCTAAGCTCACTGGCTTTTGGACCAACAGATTTGTGAGATAATAAATTTGTGCTATTTGCAGCTGATAAATTTATGGTAATTTCTTACAGCAGAAAAAGAAAATGAAAAGAGCACCCCTTATCAACACTCATGCCTCTTTAATATCTGGTTAGGACAGCAAACAGGACAGAAGAGCAGACAGATTTAGCTTCAAAGCCGACCATACGGTTAGGAATCACTATGTATTTGAGGACAGAAAATGTGATAAAAATGAGTTAAGAAACTCAACATATGGAAGAAATTAAACCTAATGAAAGAGTTAATGAAAGAAGTATAATGAATACTAAAATATTTAAATTTGGTATCTATACAGATTGACAGAATGTGACATATATGAATATATATGCATATACACACACACGTGAATACTCATGATATAAAGGAATAACAAAAGCACAAATGTAACTCCTGATATAAAAAAATTAAAAAAGCACAAACAGACTACAGAAATTTTAATTAAAAGATTATTTAAAAACATGCTTCATATTATGAATAAAGTTGCATATCAACTTGTAAATTTGGCTACATATAATAAAGAGGCAAAAAGTTAGTGTCTTCAAAAAATAAAGCTTATCTTTTATCTTCCTCAAACGAATTCCAGATGTGAGATGTACAGGATTAGTACAAGAAATATTTCTACATGAGATCCTAAAGCAATCCTTCTCACTCTTGTACCACACTCCTTACCGTGTTTCTGTAACCCTGTGTATTTTTCATGATTACAGAATGACTGTGGCAATTCTAGCTACCACCCCAACTGTCCCAGGGTTTTAAAGGAGAATGTGGCAAGTGTTAAAAGGGTTACCTTCCATCTGTGTTAGCCTAACACAGTGTCTCTTGCTTACATGTTAATGGCCACCCTCTTTGCAATGAAAAGATGAAACAAAAAAAATGCATAGTTTTGTATCTGAACATTGCTGAATTTTTCTAAGATATTTTGTTTTGAAGGAAGAAGTGATGACTTCTTTTGGAAGAACAGTCTTTTGTCATCAACCTTACATTCACATTGTTTTTAAGACAATTTTTACCGACCACAACACTTTTGAATGGAACATTTTCTAAAAAATTTGAGTAGTGCTATATTTTGTAGACAAAGCATACAATTGCAGGCAATATTTATATCCAAAATAAGTTATCTTTTGCTGAAAAATAGTGTATGCATACACCTTAAAGGCTATATTGGAACCTAAAATCAAACATGGCCCGTATCTGATATAGAATTTTTGCTTAAAGGTTGCTCTGGCAAGATTTTTGGAAGATACATGTTCATACTGGATCAGTCAGGATAGGTTATGATTCATTACTGTAGAAAACAATGTCAACAAATTAATAAATGATGATTTCTCATTCACAATACAAATAATCCAGCAGTTTGCTAAATGTAGTCCAGTAATGCACAGACCAGTAGAAACTCTATTTTGATACTTACTTTCACAACAACCTAGGCAAAGTGAAGAGAATATGATGAATTTCACACTCTGTCTCAAAGATACAGCCTGGAATTACTGTTTGGAATATAAACAAACATTTCACCAGGTCAAAGTAAGTAACACATTTATGTGAAACTTAACAGAGAGGCAGAGAACACAATTCCACCATGTGGAAAAATAACTGAACAGGACTAATGGATTCTATACTTACATTTGTAGGGAAAAATGTTAATTGGTTGAATTATTTGGAAAGCCATCCTTTGGGTTTAAAAAACCTTATAAATAATCAGCATATTTAACACAGTAATTTTCTTTTAAGGCATTAATCTTAGTGAAATAAAAAAATGTATGTAGAAATTGTACAATCCTTAATAATAATAATAAAATAATAATAATGATAATAATAAAAGGTCCAATATTATGGGACTGGTTAAATAAAGTATGACATATTTGCGCATTAAAACATTATATTCTAACCCACAGGGAAAATACCAGATTAAATTATGCATCTAATTGTATTCTCCAAAATACCCACTAAATCCATGTTAACTATAGAAAACTAAAAAAAAGAAAAAAAGACATGCATGGAAGTGTGTGAGAGTCTGAATCTGACTTCCAAACCCAAGAAAGCTGAGAACAAAACATTCCAATGACAAAATTCTTAAAAATTCTCAAGAACTGGGAGTACCATGTTCTACTTCAATGGAAAGTAAAAGGTATAAAGGTAAAATAAAGAAGACTGAACAAAAATATGAAAAGCAGTTATATCCCTAGATACTCTTTCCAAATTTAAACCACATGGCAGGTGCCTTTCATCCACCTGGAAAGAGATATAATCATTCTCTAGAGAGGGTAAAAGGGACTGTGTTGGAATGATGAATGTCAAGAGAGTGGAGTGCATGAGTGATTTACTAAAAACTAGGATAAAGTGAATTAGTGCCATTGAATGCAGAAATCTCAACACTCTTCCATCTACAATCCAGAACACTTTGAGAAGGAGGTTAGAAGACTCTTTTCTGAGAAACTCAAGAGCAAACAATTACACACTGGCTTCTTATCTTATTCTTATTTAGTATACCCCAAAAGCAATCCATTGAAATCACTCTCCAGTAAACTCAGAAGTTAAATGTCCAACTCTTGCACTTTGAGTTTCTAAATACATATTTTAGTCCTCCATTCTTAATCATGGACAGATACCAAAATATTACAGTATTTTGGGGAAATTGCTTGTGACAAGAAAAATTAAAACTCAAACAAATGGGAACAAAAGAAAATTAGAAGAAACCAAGACTATTTAGGGAAACAAAATGGCAGAAATATTTCACTAATATAACAGAGGTGCAAGAAAATATCACATTCTTTAAAGTAGGACAACATCCTATAATAAGGAATATTCTGAAAAGGAAGAAAATCTATCAAAAACTAAAACATGATAACAGAAACTGGACCATTTCCAATAGAAGTTTTGTAATACAGGCTGAAGATTTCTTCAAGACAGTAAGAAAGAAGTAACACCTGATGGAAAATAGAAAAAATTATTACAAGGCAGTATCCCAAAACAGAAGTTCCAAAAAGAAGAAAACAGGTAGAAGGAAATCATGAAGAAAATGGAAAATTTATCAAAATTAAAGTGCTATGTGTGACTAGTTGAAAAGTCCACTGAATGCAAGGTAAAGTAATAGAAAATCTATTTCTATCTATCATCTATCTATCTATCTATCTATCTATCTATCTATCTATCTATCTATCTACTCAATGTTTCTCACTGTGAAATACCAGAGAAAAAATAACATTACAGGAGCTTCCAGAGATTTAAAAATAATAAATCATATGTAAAGGATTAGGGAATCATAATGCTTTGATATTCTTAAAGGTAATACTGGAACGAAGGAAGAAAGTGGAAAGTTCTGAAAGAAAATTGTATACCCGACCACACAAGCAATCAAGTGTACTTGTAGAATAAACATTTCCAAATATGCAAAATCACCAAAAGATTAGATTATATTCTATATACTTTCTCAAGAAATTATTAGACCAATGATTGCCAATTGTGAGTTCATATTTTAAAATATTGGAACTTAAAAAATGATTTTTTGTGCTATGACTGATCAAAATATCTTAGCAGTGGGTTATTGGTGTCCATGCTTCAGTACCTAAAAAATCTCCCCAGCTAATTCTAATAGAAATCTGGATTCTCTGTACTAGGAAATGTGTGACTGCAAAATAACTATTGAGGCCAAAAATAGAGAAAACACAGCCTACATGAATCAGAAGACTCAACACAGTAGAGTAAATAAAAAAGAATCCCCAGGAAGAGGTAAAGGGCTATCCCAAGATACCCCCATCCACATTGAGCATGTGATTCAAGAAAAAGATATATAAAAGATTAATCATTAGTATTACCCACTGTGTCTTTAATATTATTTTTCTCTCTGTTCAACCAAGATCAGTCCTTTCTCTATCCTTGTTTTTCATGTTCCTCCTTTTTTCTCTGTGCATTGCTGCCAGGAGCAGCTAAGAACATGCATTGATTTACAGAAGTATTCTTCCTAGAATTTGAAGAGGTTATGAAATAGAAGACACAGATCATGTTACTTTCCAACTATACTTTTCCAGATCTGCAATCTCTGTCCCACACTGTAGCTTTTGCAGGAGCTTCAATATGGAATCTCAAGATATGCTCATATCCTTACCTTTGACTTTCCTAGAAGAGAATCTATAAACTCTCACCATAACAGAAACCAGACTATGCTTTAGAGACCTTGTGTTGCTTATTTTCTGTTGAGAGCCTTCATCTAGTAGTTTTCAGCTCTGTCCTTTCTTATCATTAGTTGTATAATTTTGACTCCATTTTATAAAACTAAACAACTTACTTTTTAGGGATATATTAATAAGTGAACAAACTATAAAGATATTCAAGAAATGATTAGCACTAATGTTGGATTGTGGGTCAACTGAATGGGCGAGATATAAACAGAATGTACAGAGGCATTAAGACACTTTTTTGTTCCTTCAGGCTGAGGAATAGGTAACAAGTGTTAATTTAAAATTACTTTTCAGAATGTACATATGTAAATGTTATACACTGTTCTGCATGTCTGTGAAGATTGAAATAAAATACATAAAGAGAAATACACCTTAAATAAAGTTTTTACATATTGGATTATAAAATAATTTTGATAAAATTACTTTCTTGAAAAGAGAGACTTTTTTTTAAAGAACTTCATATGTTAGGGGTCGAAGAGCAGTAAAGAAAATAAAAGGTCACTAAAGAACTATATAATATAGTAGTAAATTAATTCCTGTTCCAATAGTGTAGATAATTAGCATAAGAACTCTTGCAGAAAGATATATCTATTACTGAATGTGACTGGAAAAACCTGTGAGGAAGACAGGTCAAACTTAAATCAGAACAGTATTTTCCCATGAGATGTTGACCATTAGATGTGAATCTTAAAGAGGAGTGGAGACATCCATAGGTAAATGAAGTTAACATCTCTCCATGCTCTATTGTTACAAGACTCAACAATAATCTTCAAAAGAGGAAAATTGTATGCCACATTTCCCAAATATTACTAACAGTCTTTTTTTCATTATGGAATATTTGCCTAAGGAGTGGGAAGGAATGAGAAGTGACGACCCATGAGAGATGTATTCATTTATAGCTGAAACTATAGATGAAAGATCCCTACAGAGCAGGGAAAGGGAGAGGTTGTTAGGATGCCCAGCTAGAAAGATGGCAGATGGGTAATGATGAGGATGACTATGCTCCCATTTCCCATTGCAGGGCAGCCAGTTGGTAGCAGGAAAGATTTCATTTTAAATGATTTGGTAAAATTGCCTAAGACTGGGCAGTTTATATAATAAATAATATCTATCTATCATCTATCATCACCTATGTGAAATTGGTTCTAATGACCAGAGAAGACTGAGAACTTTTGATTAATCTAGAATAAGCAATGAGTTTGAATAGATACTGGGCACCAAGAAGAAAGTCGTTTTCTGCTTAAAATGACATAGTCTGGCTCCTGCAGCAAAAATCCTATCGGACATTTAACTTATATACATACTTTCCTATCTCATGGAAAACTGAACTGAAATAAGATTTTTTAGTATGTTTTCTGGTTACTTGTTCATTGGACCATACAATGGTATAATTATTTAAAAAATAAAGTCTGTCATTGCTTTTGGCAGGGAGGAATTTGTTCAGGTATGTATGATGTTTTTTTTCATTAATGGTGCCCTAGCCAATAGCACCAGGTCTGATGCATTGTTTTTCACACTGATGGAAAAGAATGAACTGTATTTGCTTATCTGGAGGTAGGAAGACTACAGCTGGTGCTGGACAAGGGCATTGGAAGCAACACTGCTCCACCAGAGCTGAGATAACCTCTTTGCACTGGAGAAACCAGCTCTTATATGCTGAAGATTGCCTCCCTGAGTTTAATTTATATAGAACAACTTCACATCTTCACCATATATGCAATGTGTTTTTTATATTGTAAAGCTCCAATTCTTTTTTTTATTAAGGTATTATTGATATACACTCTTATGAAGGTTTCACATAAAAAAACAGTGTGGTTACTACATTCACCTATATTACCAAGTCCCCACACACACCCCATTGCAGTCACTGTCCTTGGGTGTAGTAAGATGCCACAGATTCACTATTTGCCTTCTCTGTGCTACACTGCCTTCCCCATGACCCCTCACACCATGTGTAAATGTAAAGCTCCAATTCTAATACATTTACTCAAAATTAACATGTCAGATTATATTTAACAAAATACACTGCAAAAAAAACTATAGTCTTGTAAACAGACATGTTAAACCTATTATTCAAAACTGTTTTAAAAACTAGCTTACCATAAAATGTTTTGCCCTTTTGAAATAACGTCTATTATTTCTCATGACACACAGGTTCTAATGTTATTACATAAAGGAAAACATAAGAAAAGTATAAGGAAAATAATGATATATTTATGAAAAAGAAATCTTTTTGTAAAATACGTTTTAGGTTTAATTTAATGTTGACTATAAATATGAAGTGATGTGAGAAGTTTGGCCAAATTATCAGCTTCTTAAGCTTTAAAATAGGGTTGACACTATCTATCTTGTAGAGCATGTTTTTGATGGATTGATATTGCCCATAATGGTACAAAAATGATTGAAGCTTAGCCCTGTCATGATGAAGAAGAAAGCATAATACCTGCTGGGCCTTTGAGCTCCTGAGGCAATTTATTTCACACATGAAAATACTTCTTCAGGTTATATACCCAATGATTAAGTCATCCAGTGGGTTTTGCTACAGGAAAATGCTCAGTCTGTGATATAAGCAGCTCTGCCCCTTCGGAACATTGCCTCAGTATACTATAATAGTAGAGCCATCAGTAGCTGGGAAAACTCACATGCAGTTTAGGGCAAGCCCTAGGAGGACAATCAGAGAGTTAGCTTTTGAGGATCTGAAATCAGTCTAGACCATCTGTAGCACAGAGCGAAATACTATTGCAAAACAACTCCTTGATTGTCTAAGATTTTAAACACTTAAACATGGAACATCAAGTAACTATGTATCCATCAAATAACTATGTTTCTCGAAGTAACTGTCATGAATTGGATTCTGTCTTAGCCACAAAATCATAAGATCAAGCTGACTCAGAAGAAATCCAAAGCATATTGGTAGTTGCACATCTATTATGAATAATGTGACAAATCAAGGTGCATGAGAATATTACCCAGAACCCTTGCCATCATTGCTGTTTCAGTAGCACCAATTCTTCCATCAGATCCATCCATGACAATGGAGCAGAAAAATTTAAATATTAAACCCAAGTGACAATTCATATTGTGTGGAGACTGCAAAGATCTTAATGCCAGCCACTGAAAGTAGGAGCCCATATACCTGTGCCCACTGCATCTTCTAATGGTTTGGAGTCACCAAGAACGACCCAACACACAAGGCACTGGTTAGAACAATGCTTTACTCGCAGGAAGAAGAGGGGCAGCACGATCAACACCTACAGTGTTCATGGGTCTCCTCCGGCTGGCAGGTCCTTTCTAATAGCCGGTGCAGGCTACGGACTGCAAGCAGCTCTCTGGTGTTGAAGGCGAAGACCCCATTCCATTCCTACAGGTGGGATATGCAGGGGAGATATATTTTGGCGCTCTCCAGGTACTATATTATGCATCATAGGCTTAAGTAATGCAAGGAAGTTTGATGCCTATGCAGGACAGGAAAAAAATTTCTATTAAGAAGTCGGAATCAGTGGCTAAGTGACAGCTCTGCACCAGATTCCGTATAGGGAAATGTTCCAGATGTAGGGCACTGATTAGGAAATACCAAAGAGGGCAGCAGGTCACCCAATGGCTACATCCCCAACAATGGCCAGATGGTTGATCATTTTTGACAAGCTGATGGAGAAGGAAAAAAATGTAGGCTGGGTTTACAGAAAGGTAGGCAGGGTATTTGAATGCAGACCGAAGATGTACACCACAAGGGGGGTGCCTTTGGAAAGTACAGGGTAGAGTATTCTCCTCAATGGTGAAGCTTCATATAGCACATGGAGTCATGCGCTTTATGTAGAATAAGATGGGATTCAAGATTAGAGTGCATGTGGATTCATGCTGCTATGTTAAATGGCCTCGTTGCATGATTGGGGCCTGGAAGAAGAAAAAAGGGAAAATTGGGCAAGACGATTTGGAGTAGAGGCAAGTAGACAGATGTATAGATTTTGGAATAAAGTGTGAATATCTTTGTACTACATATGGATTTCCACCAAAGAACATCCACCTCAGAATAGCAGTAACAAGGCAACTTCTCCCTCTTCCAATCCTACTTCCTTTCTCTCTTTTCCCGTCCACAGGGATTTACTCCTAATAAATTTCCTTCATGCAAAACTCCACCTCAACTTCTTCATCTGTTTAAGTAAATATGTGACAATCAATTTTTTTTAATTTAGGGAATGTTAAGAACCATTTTACATATATACATTTAACAATTTGGATGAAATGGATGAATTCCTTGGAAGTGTGAAAATTAATAAAGGGAAACATCACTAAATAGAGTCTAGCAGTCAGAAGGTGACGCTTTACCACTCAGTGTCAGCTACAGGAAGAATTGTCAATTATAGATCCCAACAGAAGAATCAACAATAGAAAAGGATCGTCAGTCCCAAGCCACAACAGGGTTGGATGTGCATTGCATCTCCTACAAGAAAAGAGTTACCCTGCAATTCAGACAATGAGAAACCATCACCATCCTGAACTCTTGGTTTTCTCCAAAGGACTTTCATTCAAAACAACCCCTCCCTACTTCCTCCTTCTCTCCATAAAATAATGTTATTCTCCTTTGTTTGTTGTAATTGACCAATGTTTTGCTATAGCTTTCATGTCCCAAATTGTAATTCTCTGCTATTGTTGAATAAACCTGTTTTTGCTGATAAAATAGCAGTTTTATTTTTAATGTTAACATTATTTGATGTTAGAGAATGGGATACAGAGAAAATCCACCAACTTCAAGGCTGGTCAGTAAACAGGTCCTGGAGCTCCCAGAGCCCACTGAGCTCACTGCTTTCCTGCTGACCCTATAGTCTGAGGGTATGCATTTCCTGGACTTCAAGCTCTGCTCTCTGTGATTTGAGCTTTCCGGGCTTTATTGTGGATATGCTTTAAGGCTTTGTCCTTTCTGAGAATACTCAATTGTTCTCCATTCCAACTCGTTTTGGAATTGGACTGTTCCTACTGGTACTGTGCCTGTTGCAACTGTGTCAGCCTTTCATCCAACTGCTTTTGACGAGTCTGTTCCTATTGGAACTGTGCCAGCCTTTGGTCCAACTCCTTTTTGAAACTGGACTCTTCTTATTGGAACTATGCTGGCCAATTTTCTGACTTCTTTTTGGAAATAAGTTGTTTCTGTTGGGACTGTGCTGTTTAGGAATTTTTCTCTTTGCTCTAGAGAAAAACCTCTAAGAAATGGGATTATCAAAATGCTTTGAGGGCAGCTCTCCTGCTTCTGGGATGCAGGCCAGTTTCATGTTTAAAAGCTGCATTCCCTGCTAATGTGCATTTCCAAAAGTCATTCAGAACACCAGTGGCCATTATGGGGATCTTTCAATCCTTCCAAACTTACTTTTCTCAAAACTCAGTTGGACAGCCACGGCTCTAAAATTGTCAGACTGAATGGAATGCCTGTTACGATTGGTATTTTGAAGCTTCCAAACATTATCAGGAATCTAAAATTGTCTTTCTGCAAAACACAAATTCTAGACTAACTGAAGCAAAGACTGACAAAAAAGCTTGTGAGGACTCTCATTTCCCTCTCCCATTTTCTTTGTCTCTAAACAGATGTCTCTAAACTGTTGTGCTTAGGCCCCGCTTGCAGCACCATCATCCTTGCTCCCTTCCATCCATCTCCACCTCCTCTAACATCCTCAGTTTCCCCTTTCTAATTATTTTGCCAAGCTTCCTTTTTTCTCTGAACCTCTCGCATGTCCTCCTTCTTTGGACCTATCAGAACGTGCCCCTTTGAAGTTAATTTTTCTGAAGATCCAAATAAAACCCAATTTTCTTATATTCCCTAGACTTAGACTGAATTGTGAGTCATAGTTTTCTAAAGTAACGGAGGAACTTTATAGTTTGATGAAGAACTTAACATAGTTATTCAAACTTTTCAAACTGTTTTCTCAGATTTGTATCAGTTAGTCCCCATGCCTGTTAGTGAGAGCTAGACCAAACATTGTATCAAAGGACTCCAATGGGAAAATCCTGAAGGAGATTTAGAGAAACAGACTACTAACTTTTGGCAAAATGCTAGAACACCCACTGAAAACCTCCACTAACCAATTGTAGCAGCTTTCCCTGATTCTATTAACTGGAGCAAAATTCAGGCTTGCACACAAAAGTCCTGATGAATCCATTCATTACTATTACAGCCTATGCCCAATTGTCTCTAAAGAATATTCTGGTCTTCCTTTAGATGTTGAATCAATTTGGGTAGCATTTAACTGTTTATTAATGAGCTTAACCAGGATCCTTCTCTTTCAATTAAAAGGACTAGGACAGAATGGGAAACTATCTACTTCAGATTTAGTTAATTTGTCAATCTGGTTCACTTTCTTGCACCCTAGATGAACCAACTAAAAGAAAGACCATTAAAATTCTTAATTTTCAATTCCAGCAAATGAAGGCCTATGAACAAAAAACAAAGTCTGGCTTCTGATATTATTACAAAGGACCAGGACATTGGAAAAGAGATTGTAACCAACATAAATGCTCCAGGCACCTTCAGTCTGTAGACAGCCTTTCCAATGTCCTCCTAATCTCCAGTGACATGGATCCAAGAATCATAGGGGCTCTGCCAAATCTTCCCTCTTAATGGGCTCAGAGAAACCACTTTCCACATTGGGAATGAATCTCTTTCTGTCATTTTGACACTGGAGCAATACTCCCAGGGCTCAGCTTCACTTATTAAATAGCCCCTGCCTCAGAGTACTAAAACAGTTCAAATAGGGGTCTCTAATAACCCAAACAGGTTCCTGTCTATGAATCTATTCCATTTCATTTGGCCCTTTGAGAAATACACAACCTTCTCTCATTAGTGTCTCCACCCCTATTCATTTATTGTGCCTAGATTTCTTAGATAAGTATGCCCCAAGTTTCTTCTCCCACAAAGAGAAAATAATTCTAGAATTCGATAAAAGTAATCAAAGTAGCCAACCAGGAGAATTCAGTGACCCTTCATCTTTTATTTTCTCCATCTCTGGTGGCACTATAGTTGAATCTGGGGAAACCAATTTTTTTGTCCCTATTTCACTAGCTACCATTATTTTTATGGACAAAATCTTCAACTATATTTGGAGAATCCACAGTGTACTTCCCATCAAGATTCAGATCAATCCCTCAAAACCTCTCCCCAGAACTAATCAGTAACCTATAAACAAAGAAGTCCTTCAAGGCATCAGGTCCATAATAGAAGGTTACAAGGGTCAGGGCACCATTATCCCTTGCAGTAGTCTCTCTAATGCCCTTGTTTTACCTGTGAGACAATCCAATGCTAGTGGATGGAAGAATTTTGAGAAAAATTACATTGTTATCTTCAGGGTAGGAACCCTGTTTTTCCTAACCCCCACATGCCACTAACATCCATTTTCACTGAGAGCAAATTTTTCATTGAAGTTGAAATTAGGAATTTGCTTTCACTTGAGAAGAGTGGCAATACACTTGGGCAATAATGTCTTAGAATTTGAGAGAGTCCTTCTTACTTTTCACAAAATGTCTAGACCAGATGTGTGTATACCTTTTTCTCACTGTTGCTTCTTCTCTCTTTGTGGAAAGATAAGGCCCTTCTGCACATTCCCCAAACCCTTGCAAAGGAGGAAACTCTTCTTTTGATAATGGCCTTTCAGAAACAGCCTCATTATGACCCTGGGACAAATTGATTTCTTTGTTTGCTTTTTCTGAAGGGTTAGAAAGTTCAGAAATCAACAAAGGACTTTCTTTCGTTCAAACTACTAATTCTTCATTCTTACCCAAATTTATGGTCTCTGAATCTTCAAACTTATAGGCTGTTTTATTGGGTAACATTTGTTTCCAAATAGCTCTTTCAATATAAGTATACTGTTTAATACACCTTTGAGGTTGTGCTGATTTATAAAAAGCTCATCAGCTATTGCTTCATGTTCATACCTGGACTGTATCTTCCCAAATGCACTTGGCTAATTCTTTCAATGTACTCTTACAGTATTCACTCTTCTGCTTTCATGGCTGCTTTCTGAAGGAACTGCCAGGAAGCATACATGATTCCAGTTTTGCCTCTGTAAGGAGACATCTATCCCCTAAGGTGGAATAAATGCCAATAAATATCTTTAGTTGAATAATTTCAGAAAGAGTATCTTGGTTTAGAATCATCATACAATTTGGAATTCGCATGTTACTTTTGATTATGTACTTTTTGCCTGCAAAACCTTTGTAAAAATGAGGCACCCAGTAAGGAGGTGCTCTCCAATTCTTACCATCCTGATAAATATGGACTCTAGATGGAAAGTGCCTGAGAGTTTTCCCTTATACCCCTTCTTGTGGCCTCAGTAGGTTTCCATTCCATACATTTTCCTCCAACATGGGAGTTAATACCAGGAAAGGTCTTTTCTGGTACCAATGGACAAAAGGCCACTGAATTAAAACCTGACTTTTGGTCAGTAGTGCTTTTGGGCAAAAATCTTGATTAAAAGGGGAGATATGAAAATTAATGAAGATTAACCAACTAAAATGGAGCTTGGAGGCCAGAAGGGGGAGCTGTACCACTCAATGTAAGTTACAGTAATTGTCAATTACAGACCCCAAGAGAAGAATCATCAACAGAGAGAACCATAAGTAATAGGCCCCAACAGGAAAAGTTGTACATTGTATCCTCTATAAGAAACTGGTTACCCTTCAACTCAGACAATGAGAAACCATCACCACCCTGGACTCTTGCTTTTCTCCAATGGACTTCCATTCAAAAAAGTGCCTTCTGACTTCCTCCTTCTTCTCCACAAAATAATGTTCCTCTCCTTTGTATGCTGGACTTACCCATGATTTTGCCAGAGCTAGCATGTCCTGGTTTGCAATTTTCTGCTATTCCCAAATAAACCCATTTTTGCATGTAAATAATTGTTTTATTTTTAAGGTTAACAGAAGACACATGTTCATGAAATATTAAAAAATCTCAGTATCCTTACACTGATTTTTAATCAGAACTGTAACAACAAAAAACCCTCCTTCACACAAAGAAAACCCTAGGTCCAAATTATTTACTGAAAAAATATGTTTTAATTCTATACAAACTCCTTTAAAATATAGAGTGGAAGAAACCTTCCTCAAAGGAACACTTTATGAGGCCATTACTCTGACATTAAAAGTAGAGAAAAAAATTACAAAAAACAAAACGATAGACTGATATGTTCCTACATTAGATGAAATATTCCTTAGTAAAATTAGCAAATCAAACCTAACAACATATAAAAAGGTAAATGCACCAGAACTACATGGAATGGAAAGAATATAAAGTTAGATCAACATTGAAAATCAATCTAATTGAATAAAACAACAGTGAAAAAAAACCTTTTAAATCATTGCCCTTTATGCAGAAAAAGGTTTTGATGAAATGCAAAACATACCTCTAATAATAAATAAAAGAAAAAAACTCAGAAAATTTGAAATAAAAGTAACTTTCTCATCCTGATACAAGACCCTCAAAAAAAAAATTATAGATAATATTCTATCTAATGGTTACAGACTATTTTCCTTTCCTTTAAGGTCAGGAACAATTAGAGGCTATTCTCACTACTTCTGTTTAACTATGTACAGGAAATCTCATATTGTGCAATGATATAAGGGAAATAATAAAATCATACATATTAAAAAGATACAAATCTGTCTTGTTCACAGGCAATATGTTCATGTACATAGAATACCTACATAGAAAATTCTACTAAAACTAATAAGTGAGTTTAACAATGTTACGGAATACAAGACCAAGATTAAACAATCAATTGTACATTCATGTTGTATTAAGAAACATAAACTGAAGTTATCAGAAACAATACTTCTAAAATAGAAAAAAAAGTACCATTAAATACTCAGTGATAAGTATGTGTGCATACATGTCTGTGTGTGTGTGTGTGTGCGTATGTGTGTGTGATACTTAAAAATCCAGCCAAAATAGCAGAGAAAAACTAAAATTAAATTATCAGAATAATTACAGAATATACCAGGTTCATGGATTGGAAGACTCAATATTGTTAAGGGGTTAGTTAGTTTTTCCTCAATTGATATGACTACAAGTGTAGATTTTTTTTTTGCTTGTATCTTACTGGGAATTTAGATTTACCCTTCCTCATCTAGTTTTTCATCAACTCTACTAAAATTAAATTAAGGGCTGGGCTAGTTAGACCTGACTAGCACACTGAAATTGTTTGCAACTTTGAAAGAAGAGAAATCCCTCATGTTGCTTTTGATGCTTTTATTTTACTGGTCTCCAGAAAACTTTTCAATGATGAAAAGTAATACAGAAGTGAGTAAACCTTCACACAACTTCAAAAACCAAGCAAGTCTTCTCTAATCCCATGCTTAGTATAATTTCCTAAGTGTGTAATTTTGGAATCAAAATCTGAGGTACTATAAAAATTATTAAATAAAAGAATAGAAATTAAGCGTGGACATTTGTGGTTCATGATACTTACTCTATAAAGTCCCTCAGCACTTCGGTGGAATGCATCAGAGACCATAGACTGGTTTTTAATAGTTGTAAAAAACCAGTCTTGAAGAATTGACTTAGTTATTGTCTCCCTCAGTAATCTAAACCTCCTGAGATATTTAGACTTCTGTATATAAAAGTGTCTTGTGTATTTGCAGTATATATATAGATTCTACTTTCATGTTATCTTAGCGAATAGTGTTTTAACTCTATGTAACTCTGGGGAAAACCTGGGGCAAAATACCTTTGAAACCAAAATCAGTCAAAG
>JAVSCE010009160.1:0-133892 GCA_032199065.1 Smutsia gigantea
AGTAGCTTATGATCTACTCTGGAAGATGGGCACCCACAGATTATAGGCAGCTAAGTGTTGAGAGAAAGGAAAACAAAATTCCTTGGGGATCCCAAATGGCCTACACCTAGTTTGGGGGGTTAAGATGCCTGCCCCCGAGTCTCCCGTGGTTGCTTTGCGGACTGGATCAGGTCCAATGGGCAGAAGTGCCGTGCAAGTGTGCACTGAGGGGCAAGTCTTAATTCATTGTTACAATTTTGCAAATTTTCTCAAAACCTGAACTATGTGAACACCTTGCTAAGGCTTTTCCAAAGCTATACCCTGGCATGTAAGCTTTACTGTGGTCCCCATAATGTTACCCAGGGCTGGCTGCATAATTTACAGGGCCCAGTGCAAAATGCAAATGTGGGGCTCCTTGTTCTACAAGCATCCTAAAGGGCTGTCAGAATGTTCAATGAATGCACCCAGACCGGACGCTTCCCTGAAGATACTGAGTCCATGTTTGTGGGTAATGACATACAAGCAAGTCACGAGCTTCAGAGGAGAGAGAGTCCTATCTTTTTTAGTGACTGTCAATTATAAAATGTCCAGGGCAGACCCCAGGGAAGGATTCAGTAGCTCTAAAACCAACTCTCATTCAAGAGTGGGAAAGCATTCTTGGCTGGATGTTCTGTGAACTGATTACCTTTGTTTTCTCTGTTACCTGGCTTCGGACCTTCCCACCCCCTACCTTTCCTTCTCCCGGGTATCTGGTCCCTGTATTCTATCAGGCACTAATCCAAAGTAGAAAATTATTCCAAGGATAATGGGGACCTGCAGGGGTACAAAGCATGCTGGGACCTCAGAGCAAAGGTCAGGGGACTGTAGGTGTCCTTCAGTCACACATCATTGGGCATGTTGAACATCAGAGATTAATCCAAAGACAGAAACTTCTGAAATACCTCCTAAATCTTTTCTGATTGGATTATAAACTTGGTCAGGTGATGGATGCCAGTCAATCCAGTTCTGAGAAACTGGGAAAGCAAAGCCAAAGGGGATGCGGGAACTCCAAGGATCAGGCCAGAGGTCACATATGTCCACATGGATGAGCAAAGAGTCCTGCCAATTGGCTTCTCCGATTAGCCATATGGTATGGTAGACCTTGATTTGAGTTCAGGTTCATTAAATTTTGTGCTGTGAAATATTTGCTACATAATGTCTATGCAAGCTTCAAGTCCTTTATTGGTAAGTCTAAAATAATTGCTTTGGCTTAGCCTGGGCTTTCCAGAATATGGACCCTGAAACAAAGTTTCAAGTGTTCTTTCTTTTACCAGCAGAGTACGTATAGGAGCAAAGCTCTGGAAGAGGAAAGAGCACATCAAGGATGCATTATGAGGCTGAGGGACTGGCCTCCATTCAAGAGAAGACATATAAAGCATTTACTCATTATTTACTGTATCAGTCTGTTCAGGCTGTTAGAACAAAATGACATAAATTGGGGAGTAGGTATTTCTCATAGTTCTGGAGGCTGGGAAGGCCAGGTTCAAGGTGCTGGCTGGTTTGGTTCCTGGCAAGAGCCCTTTCCCTGGTTGCAGATGGCTTTCTTCTTGCTTTGTCCTCACATGGCACAGAGAATGAGCTAGATCTCGTCTCTTTATAAGGGCACACCACCTCACCATGAGGACTCAACCCTCATGATCTCATCTAATCTCACCCCCACATCACTTTGGGGTAGAGCTTCAGTGAATGAATTCTGGGTAACATGAGCATTCAGTTCCTAACAGCTCCCTTCATCCTTACTCAGAGCACACTCCTCGGCATGACACCTGTCCTGAATTTCCAATTTGCACATAGATAAGCTCCCAGCAGATTTCTGGGCTGTTCCTTGTAGTGCTGTCAACAGGGAAGCCCCAGGGCATAAGTAAGACTGGCAAGGATCGGAGGTGGGGCCCTGGCAGGGTGCACCTTGCAGTACAGGTCACTGCTGTGGTGGCTTAGAATAGGGGACAGGCAATACTGGATGCATCTGGGATGTCAAGCAAGAGGTACTCAGTACAAGCACCTCTTGGCAGGTTTATTCTGAGTATTAATGTTCAGAAACAAAGGTGCAGAAGAATCATTCAGGGCTGAGTAAGTGTTAGCTCCTTTTTCTACCTTGTTTTTCCTTTGCAGACAGTGCTGATTTCTCACAATTAAGGTCACACTCTATTAGAAGAGGGCACTTAGAACCCATCTTGAACTATTTACAGATTATGGAACCAAAGAGTTCCTGTAACGACAAGACCTCTGCAGTTCATCTTTCTATAAAATGTGTTCTAATAATTGGAACATTTGTTGAGTCTTAATAATTTTCCAGTAACTGTCACCCTAGGAGCCCAATTAAAGCCACATCGCAATGGGCTCATCCCCACCAATGCTCTCCATCTCAGCGCAAATGCCTTCAATCCAATTAGTTGGTGCAATTTAATTTGTTCAATACAAATCACTGGGGCCTCATTGAATTCAATTAGACATAAATCAATAGAAATCAATTCCAAGTCATTAGCCTCCACATTCATCAATACAATTATATTAAAACGAGTCTAGAAAAGATTTACCTAAAGAGCTGACATGTTTCTAAAATTAATTGCAAATAACTATGGTATCTGTTTGTTCAGCCAGCAGTTTGAAGGTTTTTTTTACCAACTCCAAATGGGCTCATGTTACTGTTACAGCTGGAAAAATACATATGAAAAAATAAGTTCAGAATATACTCTGTATTTTTAAAGAGCTTCACAAACAAATGGTTCATCTTTCCAACACCAGAAACAGTAACTCAGTCTGTTTGTCTTCAAAGGTAAGAATGACTTTGAATTCTGTTGGATGACTTTCCTACAGATTCCAAGGATGCAAAGGCGCAGCTGCCCATATGATGGTGTACTGATGTCTCCATATCCTGTGAATCCTCAGCTCTCACCTGAACCAATGGCAAACGTTTGTAATTGGTCTCTGCCTCTGTTTTGTTCTCTAGCTATCTATTCATGATGGAACATGCAGAGTGATGTTTTTATAGCATAATCAAAACAGCTTATGTTATGGATTGCATACAATGTGCCACAGTGATACAGACGGTTGGCGACCACATTTCAAGAAATGCTGGTTTGGACCAATCTCACACTGTGAGAGTCCCCTTCATGGTAACTCAGCTGCTTTCAGTGACAGCAAATGTACTGTGTTATACCCCTGGCATTCCCAGTCTTAAATTTTGTGGCATTGACTTTGAGTGAACTCTAAAATTCCACAACATGTGATTTCAGTTGTGTATTCTACTCACCTGCATTTGAAAGCATTTCTAACTGATTTACTTCTGACATCCATTGGGACATAATGGGGGTGAGAAATAGAACATGGGCAGCAGGGGTGCACAGGAATGGATGGATACATGAGTCAGAAAAATTGCTTAAGGTCAAGATCTGATTGGTTGGTGTTTCAGATCATGCTTATAAAGCAATCTCTTTTTCAACTAGGGAAGTTGTGACTTTTGAAATAGTTTCCTCATTCATTCATTGAAGGATTCAGGATGCAGTGAAATATCAGACTTGATCTAAACTAGATAGGGTGGACTGAAATTATTTCCTTCTAACATGTACTTGCTCTCCCAATTTAGCTTCTAGAACTATACAAAGCAGAGTTCTCTAAAATTGTTCAAACACTTGAAGCCAAATGCCATTCCCTTTCTTACAGATATCTGCAGACTTTTACATCACTCTTTGAATGGCAGTTTCCACACTCCTTACCATGACTATCACTCTTCTCAGATTTATATGTAGCAAGTAGCCCTAAAGTAAATTCTAAACCCAAGGTAGGACATGAATAAGGGAGGCCAGCAAGGAGTTCTTTGCTTGGGATATTGCTTATATTAAGTAGATTACCACCAAACATCAACCAAGGGATTTTAGTTTGGAACAGAGAAGACACTTGGTATGTTAATCACTTATAGTACGGGCAGGATTGCCATAGTGAAGTAGAGAGAATATTTAACTCAAAGTTAGAAGTTTCAGGGGAGTATTGAAATAGGTATTTTGTGATTTGTAAAGGGAAATGTACTGTATGCAGGTGAGCTGTTTTCTAAAAGGATCATTTTCTTGTGCTTTTTGAGGCTCCAGAGTACTAGAAAGGAATATGAAGGGTATTATTGGACTATGACTTAACATAGTTGTTAGGTCAATGTAACACTGAATCTCTGATATCTGAAGCTGCTCGCTAACTGGCTAGACTATCAAGTGAATTTCACAGCATAGTGAATGTTTAAGCAGAGCCTAGACAAATTTGTCTGGAGTCACATATTGTAGTTGTCATTTAATATTAGTCAAAATTTTATGATATATATTGTCAAGTTGGTTTCATACTGTGTGATGCATTTAAAAAGTGGACTACAAGAGTTTACGAAGTGTCTAGCTTAGTGTTTGGCACATGAGAAGCACTCAAAATGTGAGCCGAATAAATAAAAACAACGACCATAACATCAATGATAATAGCACAAATATTAATAAAATTGAATCCTAGGTGGTATAATCACACTCTGAGTTTTATTGTAGCAAAACATAAATTTCTCCCATCTTTCTGTGAAACTGTACAATAAAATATTATTGTTTACAGCTGATTTCTGAATTTATAGAGACTTTTTAATGCAGTTCACTTATCAGAGCAACTCAGTTGAATGTTATTATTAATATCCTGAGTTCAGAAGTGAAGTAACTAACATCAAGAGAAAGGAAATGACTTGCTCAAGGATACATTGATAACAACACCCAGCAAAGAATTCTTATCTGATGTGCCATTTTCCTAAATCAGTAACTCTATAATATAGATATATATGATAGGCATGGAATGGATGGAGAGAGAGAGAGAGAGAGAGAGCCGGTTACTCCCAGAGTCTTCTTTGGATACGTTTTCACATTCAGATACCCAGTACCTACATGCTTTCTTCCTGGATTTATTCCTGAACACTCATTCATAGAGCATAGAATGAGATCTGCAATGGACTTTAAATAAAATTTAATACAACCCATTTCCAGGAGGAAAAAAAAATTGAATGTCTTTCTCAAGGTCACTTGGCAAGACACTGACTTCCTTTGTAAGAGGTAACTGTTTTTCTTCCTAGTTTTGTGATTGTCTCACACTTCTTCCATCAGAATTGGCCTATTTCCAGCTCTTAAAGGGCAACCTAAGTTTGGAAACAATATATACTTCTTTATACCCAATAAGCATGTGTTGACATCACAATGACATCTCTGTAACTGAGCCACCCTAATTTCCTATATTTCACATGATTGAACTCATAAATATTAGCTACTGTACTGCCATCTCCTATCTCTGTTCATAAGCTAATGGGAGCAGAAGGCAATTTGAAGCTAGCTTGGCTTAATATTTTATTTGTTTTCCTATTTGTGGTTTATTCATTTGATGAACTCTTATCGAGCACCTACTCTGTACTCAGAATCATTCTTAGTGGGTATGTGAGTACCGCAGTAAATATTTGTTGATATTTGAAAAATTAGAAATGCGGCCATTAGAAGAGCCAGAACAAAAGACCTCCAGCCATGGGAACAACCATGGCGGTGTGTCTGCTACAGGAATCCCCTCATGTGTTCAAGAGCAGAAGGCGACCCAGGGCACCTGGACCTCCATGGGAAGGCGGAGGGCACTCCCCGCTGAGGCCAGGAGCCCGGCAGGGCTAGATCCTGTGGGCTGTGTAGGCCTGGTAAGGAGTTTGGCTTTTATTGTAAGTATAAAGGAAAGCCATTGGACAGCTTTAAGTAGAAACACATACAAGTTTTGTTTATTAAAGATCACTCGGGGGTGAAGAGTTGTAGGTGGCAGGACTGGAAGAAAAACTTGCGAGGGGATGGCTGCTGCCCTCCAGGTGGAAACGGTGATGATGGTGATAATCCCAACTGCTGCAGTGTGGGAGGGAGCAGAGAACCGAATCCATGGGTATGTAGTGGCAGAACCTTAAGAACATCCCAAAAGAATTCATGTGGGAGAAGAGGGAAATGGAGGGATTGAGGGTGATTCGTAAGTTTCCTGTTTAAGCAGTTGGCAGGGAAATGGGGCCATTTACTATTATAAGAAAGACATGGGAGCAGAGCAGATAGTGGGGGTAGGATGGGATACAGGGCAGAGAGCTCGAGTGGAGCAGAGGAGATTAAAGCCAGACTGCAGTGAGCTGAGCAGTGTGCGGTGAGCAGGATCTTGAGTATGACACCCCTCTAAGAAGTTTTTCTGTTACTGATAGCAGTGAGTCAGACATGGGTGGAGCTGGAGAAAGGGGGCAGCTTCCTGCAGGGAGCTCCCGAGCAGGTAACTGGGGGCAGAGACACATGGGGATTGGGTGGCCTTGGATAAAAGTTCAACACTGTCTTCATTTTCCATTTTAACAGTGGAGAAGACAGAGCACATGGCTCTAGATGGAAGAAAAAACGTTTGTTGGTCTGTTGGGAGATGAAAAGCTGTGGGGTGAGGTGGGGACTGTCAGTGTCCCAAACCCTCCTGTGTTTTTCAAGGGTAAACTGTAAATATACTTATATGTTCTTATTATGATACACACACACACATACACACACACACACACACATTTATTCAGATAAGTATGATACATATTCATTACCTATATATATATATATATATATATATATATATCCTTTTCAGACTGATACTTTGCACAACTCTATCTTCAAATTCACTATCTTGTTTGTTTCTATTGCCTCCAACCTGCTGTTGATCCCATCCAGTAAATTTCAGCTATGGTATTTAATAATTTGATTAATTTGCTTATTTTTAACAATTTCCATGTGTTTTGAGATTTTCATTTGTTTCTTCATCACAGCCACATTTGGCTTATGTTTGTGGTCAAGGCTTTGACGTCCTTGTCTGATCATCCCAACATCTGGGACATCTCAGTTGGTTTTTATTGACTAATACCCAGAATATATAAATAGCTTCTACAGTAATGGGAAAAGGAACTTAATACAATAATTGCTAATGATAGGAGCAGGTAATTTATAGAAATATAAATGGCAGACACTTGATGTAATGAAAAATGCACCAGGAATCAAGGATATACAAATGGAAGCAACTATCAGATGCAATTTTCAACCCATTAGATGGGGGATTTAAAAATCAATGAAACAATTAAAACAATCACCTTTTGGTGGGGAAATACGTTCACTAATAAATGAAGATAGGAATACAAATTTCAGAAGTGCTTTTAGAAAACAGTGTGGCAACATCTTTTGAATTCAGAATATGCTTACCTTTGATCCATGAATTCCTTCTCATAATAGCTACACTTGGCCAACATTCAGATACTTCCCTACCACCCTCCACTTCCTCCCCTCTTAGTCTCATTGGGAGAAAAGTGATATATGAAGAAAAAAAAGATTAAAATATGTTTCTAGTTTTCTTCGAAGGGGAAAAAATTATCCTTGTGAAAACGATTGTTATGATGCAAAAATTATAAAACACACTCAAAATGAAAGGGAGATGAATCAAGGTCGTTCTTGATCTTTTATGTTTATTTCCCTTTGTCTTAGGTGTGCTGAGTATCTGGTAATAGATGGTGTCAGCTGTTCCTCTAAAGAATTTTATGTGGCCCACTGCCTTCCTCCTCGCTGTCACTGGCATACGTAATGCTACCTATTAAACTAATTAGTTGTGCTCCTTTGATATAATTAATAAGCAATAACCATACTGTTGGTTTGAGGATGCTAAAATTTTAATGTCCTCTTGTTATCTGCCTCACTTGAATACTAAGAACATAATGATTCCACAGAGTCATAAAGGAACCAGGACCCTTTTTAGCTTTATTGTTATTGCCAACTCTACTCTGTTTTTGACTGTGATATTATACCATTTCAGATAATTGAGATAGTTATGGGCAGTGGGTAAGAAAGAGTTATGACATGAATGTGAATACAAGGTGATTAAATTTCCTTGCCTGTGTCTTCCCATTTGGAATGGGAAGTTTAGGGTAAGGAATTAGCCTTAGCTCAAGCTCCTCTGGTAGTTTAGAACTAATTCATCACCCAGAAGGCTCCTGAAGTTTTGTTTTGATATTCATTCGTCAACAGGTAAGTTTAAGGCACCTGCCAGATGGCTCGATCCTTGTGGTCTGTGATCAAAGAGGTCTAATTCATTCGCTCGTTAGGCACCTCCTCAGTACCCCCTGTGCCCTCCCACGTGCGGACTAGTCTCTACCTTTTGTGGTTTTCAGACGTAATATAATTTGGAACTGATGTTGAAGGGTTCTGGTTCAACTCCTCATCGAATACTTGTGTAGCTCATGCAATGACCTCCTTTAATGGATTTTCAGCCTGGGGTTGGACACCTCAAGAGTTGGAGGACTCGTTACCTCTGTGTTGGTGCATTCTATTTTCTGCAGAACTTTGATCATTAAAAAAAAATCATGAACTATGTCATCCTATTTTAGCATGCAGTTTTCTTAGGGGCATGATGGCAAATCTGCTCTTTCCCAGGGAAATGTTCAGTAAGCCAATGTGGCACTTCCATTTTCCTATCCGCTCTTCTGTCTTCCACAATGTGTTTTTGACGCACTTCAAGACTTACTCCGAATCTGTATGTTCTCCTGTGGGTCTGTATGACCCTTAGGGTCTAATGCCTGCAATTCAATTGGAATTTATGGTATTCATTTGTCCTGGCAGGGTTTTATCACTAAAGGGAGGGTCTATATCCCATCCTTTAGTCTAGAGAGTCATTTTTTATATAAACAAAAAGTCACATTAGATTCAAAGGGAAAACAATATATACATACGTGACATAGAAAGTAGTCTTGCAAGGGAATTGCCTCAGCTCTGCCATGAGGAGACTCACATGTTGTATCACTGATGCTGGGACAAGTAGAGGGAACCGTGGGGCCTGACAGGGGTGTCCCTGAAGTCGGTTGTGCTGGGCTGTGAATGGTGATGGATAGATTGTAAAGAGAATTTTTGTGAGTAGAGGACTTTTGAAAATGTCTGATATTAAAGAGAGAGGTGGAAAGCTACTTCGAATTATCCAGAAAGTCATGAAATCTAAATCAGAGCACCATGATCCACCTGGGATCTTGTTGGGTCTGCACACTGGCCCTGGACACAGAGTGCGAGGAGAGAAGTTCGCTCTAAGGCCTCCTTGGAGGTCAGTCCGGCACTCCATCCAGAAGGGCTCAACACCCCAATGCTCTCCATGCCTCAAACCTGAAAACGGCTCCCATTGTGGGAACAGGCGTGGGGAGGGGGTGCAGAGTACCTCCAAGGACGGGGGAGGGAGGGGCCTCTGATTGTCTGAGGCCAGCCTGTGTGGGCCAACTAGCGATCACATCCACACCACGGCCTTCCACAGTGACATACAGACCTCCGCTGCCCTCCAGGGAGTCCGTGGCCTGTTGGGATGAAGACGGGTAGGTATCTAGTTGAAACAAAGAACTGGGACAGATCATTATTACCTATTGCTCCTTTGGCAACACTGAGTTAAGAGTAAGTAATTTTCCCCAGTGAGGACTGGGAATGGCTTCCCAGAAAATGAAACAGTTCCAATGAAAAAACAGGCAAAATGCACTATGCACTTAAATTTTGCTGGGATTGTGCTGAGAGCAATGTGCGCCTTACCTTATTTTCTGCACAGACGCGCTAACAGATTGGTATTCTCCTATCCCTACCTTAGAGATAAGGACAGGGGCTCCGGGGGGTACAGAACTTGCTAGCACCCCACAGCTACCACATGGCATAGCAAGGTGAGAACCCGGGTAGTTTGACCCAAGAGCTGCCAGTCTCTACAGCATAACCCTAATCCTGTGTTACACTTGGCCAATCAGTAACCAGTGGTTCCTGTGATTGCCATTAACATTCAATTTATGTGGAATTAGTTCTGATACTGAATTATGGCTCCAGACTGAAAGGGGGGCTTCTTTGAAGAGAAAACAAAATTCCTCTAGAGGCTGATGAAATGCTTTTGATGTTGACTGTCTGGATTCCAGTGTGTCTTACAGCCTTGCAGCTCCGTATGGTCTGCATGCTGGACATATCCACATGGCCTGGGAGTTTGTTAAAAATGCAGAGGCTTGGGCCCCGCCCCAGATATTCTGAATCAGAAGTGGCACTCTAATTTAAAAGTGCACATTTAATTTAAAAGGGCTGCGGTAACACCCATGTGGGAGGCGCAGGCTCTGAGGATGTTGCTGATGTCAAGGACAAGCAGGGACAAGGGACAAGCACAGCAGCAGCCTCAGTCCAACAGGCTCATGTTCCGAGTAAAAGCCAGACCTACAGATACGGAGTTGGAGAGGACAAAGTTTAATTTAGTTTGAGAGAAAGTGCAGAGTTTATGATACACCACTAACACCACTACTATCACCAACAGCCACAGTTAATGGTACTGTCGGAGGGTGACGCACCAGTCCCTCAGTGTGGAATGGCAGCACACAGCATTATAGCTCTTGTTTGCTTATCCTTTCCAAAGATACAGAATGAACATGATGGGAACAGACAGAAGGGAGCACCCAGTCCGACCCCTGGAAGCGAGGGCGTCCCTGGAGGTGTCATCTGAACTTGATGTTGAAGGAAGAGAGGAGGCATGTGTCGTGATCCTCCCAAATGCCTGCCTTCACAGCCCTCCCTGGCATTGTGAGCTTTTTCTTCCTGCCTCTCTTTCTTTTCTTCCTGTTCCTTCCACTAATTTTATTAAGACCTGCTATGTGCATTCAACAATTATTTAGGCAAGATTCAATTGTAGACATGTGTACCGAGAGGAAGATCAAACACACAGTCTTTGCTTTTATCAGGTTTCCAGCCTAGCAAGAGTGACAGTCAATAAAATATAAACAACACAATAAATAGATAATGATAAATTTTTCCAAGTGATAGAAAGAAAACAAAGAGTGTGCCATAACAGAATAGCTCAGGGTGCCTATCTCAATGGGATGGTTGGGATGAATGACACCTAAAGGAGGAAAGAAGATGAAAGGGTACCAGCCATGGGAAGAGGAGGGAAAGGGTCCCCCAAGCAAAGAGGGAGGTGAATGCCAGGGCAGAAGGTGGGAAGAGCTCTGCAAACTGAAAGCAAGTCCGAGAGGCTGTTAGATGGTCTGAGAGAGAACAGTAGAGATTCGGGCCGTGAGTGCCAGGCTGTGAATTATCTTCTAGAGTCTAAAACATGAAAGTACTTTGTATTTTACTCTGTGTGCAATGAGAAGCCATTGAAGAACTTTAGGAGAAAAAAAAAAGATGCCTTCAATCATTTTATATTTTAAAGCAGCCACAGAGCTTGCAGTGTGGGGAATGGAGAATAGTGGGCCGGAAAAGGAATGACAGCTAAGGTCAGTGCAGAGCGTAGTCCTGGTGCACTCCCTTTCTTCCCTGCTCAGAGCTAACCACTTGCTATGCCAAGGACTCACATCCCTCTGGGACTGTACCTCTACTTTGAAATATCTGTCCCCTCCTTGGGGTCTTGACACACAAACTCAGTACTGGGTTTCCTGGAGTCAGGAAGCCGGATCAGGCTCCCCTCTCCAGCCATGGGAAAGAGTCTTCCTGTGCATATGGCCAGAGGATAGCGGAGACCTGCCTCGGTCCCCTAGCTGCACATGCTGCCGAGAGTCTCCCCCTCACTGCACTTCACCACCTGCACGTTCCTGGTCATGAAATAGAATCTTGTTGCCCAAGACAGTGAAGTCTTCGGTCCCTGGGCAGCTGCTTACCTGCAGGATTGACTCCAAAGGGCTAAACAAATATTTTCCTTCTGGCCTACTATGTGCCAGACCCTATGAGCCCTGTGTCAAGGACATATCAGAGAAGATTCCTGTGTTTAGGACATTACCATATTCATAAACAGAAATACGGCAACACAGAATTAGAGTGGTAGAAGGTGTGCTTAGAGGTCAAGACTGGTGCCGGGTAACATCAGAAATTTCTGCCATGATAAGGAGTCTGGATCTTGGGAAAAGGGCAATGCAAAGTACCCTTATTTTATTTCCAAGAGACGTTTTGTTCTAATTTTGCATTGCTAACCTGAGGTTTTGTGATGCAATAAAATTATAAGTTTCTATAAGCCACTCTAACTATGATCTGTGAATGATTAAATAACAAGAATTTTTCATCCTGATTTTTTTCAAACACTTAACCTGCTATGAGTTTGTTTTCCTAGGCATTAACTCACCTGAAGCTCCTGTCACCCTGGGCCACACCTGTCGTTGGTATGACTATACCCATTAGGCTGATGAGGCCACTGATGCCAAAGGACATTGTGGAGGGGAAGTCCTATTAATTGCTTTTTACAGGGATGACAAATACGTAAATCTTGGGGTGCCCCTTGCCCCCTTCAGCACATCTCCTCCCCATGACCCTGACAAATGTCACTAATTCATCATGGCATTTCTCTGCTGAGCCCAGATGCAGCTTCCAAATTTTATATATAACCCTTCATGGCAAGACCATGGCCATTAGGCACACAAGTCAAGATGTATCTGCTGTTTAACCATGGCTATTATTGATACTGTGCTAGGTTCTGTATGCCAAGCTATTTAAACCTTGTAACAGTTATGTAAGTGGCAAAACTTATATTCCTGCTCATTGCTCTTTGAATCTGGTGTTCTTTCCTGAAGAGTAGCAACGATGAGGTTAGAATATGGGTATCTGCTCAGCCAGGAACTTGTATCGTCAACTGTTTCATGGAATATAAACTTCAAATATGAAGAGGCATACTCAAAACTTAATTTTATAATTCTCACTCAAAATTTGAAGAAAATGAATAAATATTAGGAAGAAAATAAAGATACTATATTAAGTATCCGATGTGCCTCATTCCTGCTTAAATGAATATACTTTCTCCATTTGTATGATTATTAATAACCACATAGGACACTATATATGGGTCTTAGGATTTTTTAGTTTAGGGCACAATGATTCTCCAAGCCAAGGTCCAGCAAATTCTGATGGTGACTAGGAATCCATGATTATATCAATATAGCTCAACGAAGCATGCTTTCCTGAAACATTCAGATGTGTCTTCAGGGAGACAAGACTTTGTGTTTCTCAGAAACACATTAGAGACATCCCAGTTGAAATCTGCATGTGGTTGATACTGCCTCGGTTGCATGGTGCTACAGCTCTAGACCTGCCTGAGTCTCTTGGGCTGTGGAGGTCAAGGGCAAGAATAAAGTGCATTGGACTCCGATGGTATACTGGCCACCGTGCCACTACTTAGGTGCAAAGAGCAGGTGAGGTGTGATCATCTCATAGGGACAAAAGACAGGCTGGTTCAGAGGAACACATAAGGAGAAAGCGCATACATCACAGATGTCTTAAGCTGGAGCCTGCACCCAGTGTTAAGATGTCCTTCAGGTGCTTATAGAGAAGAACACCAGAGACAGACTAAATACGAGTCATTCCTAGCACAGGACTCACTCATTCCAGCAGTGTTAATTGCCTTCCAGGGAAGAGAGGTTTTGTGTTTGGTCTTGTTTGTTTGCTTACTGGGCAAGTGGACTGTGAAGTAGCATCTTTTCTTTGTATACAGTATTAGAAAAAGCATGCATAACATCTTTTCTTCACTGCCTCTGTTCTTGTAAGGAAAACAGAGTCGCCTCTGCTAGCGGGCAGATCTCGGATCTCATTTCATGCCTCCGAGATAAGGATGTTTCCACGGTCCTTTTTAGCTACCCATCTCCCATTGCCCTGTTCCCTTGGAGTTCACGGCAATGGTAATCATGTCAGAAAATCCTTATTAATTTCTTAGGAAAAAGGTCCCATTATGTTTTCTAATGATATGCAGCATGCTTATTAACATTCATAACTAACATAACATAATGATTATTGATTATCTTATTACTAGCTGTCTTCTTTGCTATTGTGCATATTATTTGTTTTTGTTCATCTTTTTTTTAAAGGACCTAGCAATCTCGGTTTTAGAAACAAGTAATTCATAAAAACAATGTACCATTTTATAACTAAGGAAATAGTTTCGATGCAATTACACAACATGCAAAATTCAGAAAAGGAAGGGAACACTTTAGAACCCACGGTTTGCATGATTTCAGACATCCATATTTTTCCCCTCCTCCCTTTTATAACTGCACATTCCCTCACTGTGAAGAGAGGACACAACCTCTGTCGGGACCTGTATGCTGGATTAGGAAAGAAAAAGACACTACCTGGTGTTTCTAACTGTATAGACATCTGGGTTCTTTATTCTTAGCTTGTGACCTGCAGAGAATATCTCTTTCTGGCTGGTGTGAAGTTAACACTTCCCAGCCTCTTGCAACAAGCCTGGAGCCATTAGACTGAATTTTGTCCTGTGGAGTAAGGCGGAGTGAGGCCTCCAGGCCACCCCCCTACAACACTCTGGCCAAACTCACATTCCCTCTCTCGCGTCTCTGGCACTGAAAACCCCTTGCTCCAAGATGGCAGTGTTACTGGATGGAAGGGGAGCAGATTCCTCAGTGTCTGAGCACAGCAGCATGAGGACTGTAGAAAGCACTGAGAATGTCCTCAGTGAGCAGAAGCAGGTATGACCGAACCACTGCCATGTCCTAGGTTTCTTATTTGCACACTGCACACGCACAGAGCTACCTCATCCAGCTGTGCTGTTTAATACAATGAGGAGTAAACGTGACAGCCCTGTGAAGCCTGGAGCAGAGTCGGCCCTGAAGGACTGAACCAAACACTGCTAGCCATTATCTGAGTCTTCCTGCAGATCAAGTAATAGAACCTGGCATCGAGACCACAGCGTTCATTTTGTCTTATTATTATCCTATTGTGAATACTTAAACAATTACAATTATTTTCCTTTGAGGCAATGCAGTTGGATTTAAGTTCCATTCAGGGCCAGCATAACTCTTCAAATATCCAAAATTGGATAGTAGTGAAATCACGTAATGCATGTGAAAGATGGCAGCTGCTAAAATGTCAACCAATGGTCTATTGGTTATTTCCCAAAAGATTCAGTAGTGAGGGGCCTGGAGATGGTGTTCTTCTTTTTAGAAAATTTCATACTTGAATTCCACTTCTTTTTCCGGAAGTTACTCACTTGGTAAAATGCTAATAAAGCACTTAACATTTCTGGCCCTAAAAATGAAAGAGGGAACCGTACTTTCTAAAGTTCTTTGAATATCTCAGGGAGCCCCACTAACATTCCTAAAGTCCCCTATCTTTCTATCACAAGCTTCCATTGTCTTTTAGGAAAAGAATATAATTAAATATTTCTCACTGACATCGGAACACCCAAAGAAATACTTGCAAGCAGCCACCCCTATCCTCTCAGATTTCAGAACATTTTCCCTCAATGCACCCACGGCTTTCTTTACAGGTTTTCGTGTCTTTGTGGCTCAACCCAGCAATGAGTACTATTGATAAGGTAGTCCTCTGTAACAGTGGGTGATAGGAAAAGGGTGTGGCTGGAGGCCAGGCAGAGCTGCGATCTGACCCTTTGGGCCATAACCCATGACCCTGGCAGGCCCCTTCAGGGTGGTGGTGAAAGTGCTGTCAGTCACCTTATGTAAAGTGCCCAGCGGAGTCGCCGGCATCCTACATGTTCAGTTCATGATAATCCATATTATAAATGCCTGTGACTTATAGCCATCAGTATCATATTCTCAGATCCACAGGCCAGTTTTTCTGAGCTCTGTTTTCCTGACACCTTGTTTTATATTTCTTCCCTTTTCCAAAATTCTCATCTCCAAGTTCTACCTCCAACCAACATCACTTTTGATCCCCTGTAGCTCAATTTCCAAATGCTTTCTATCATTTCAGATCTTTACAATGTAAGTCAAATGTTTCTTCCTATGTACATGCTTCCTGGTCTCCTCCTCCACATTTCTCTAAGATAAATACACAAATACACACATATGCATACATACGCAAATGCCCATTACACACACATGTATGCATGTGCACACACACAAAAAACACGTATGTACATGTACACACATGTGCATGTGCACACATATAATATATATGTACTATATATAACACATATGTATATGCCCATACACACGTGCATGCATGGATGGAGTAAATAAAAGATGACCTCTGGGTTTTTGGCATCAGAAACTTGACAAATAGCGTACCATTTACCAAGATAAAAAACACAGGGCAAGTAAGAGGTTTGGGAGAAAGTACAGGGATGTGATTTCATGATGTTGAGTTTGAGATAACCAGTTTTTGAAGGCTCTGTGTGATGAATGCAGTTGTAGAGAGCTGTGGCTCAGAAGAAAGTTTTGAATCTTAAGGGGCAAAAATCTGTGCTAAAGAACTGAGCAAAGCTTGAGAAGTCCCTTAGCCACCTGTCGTAGACATTCATAGTGCTTCTGCACTTCCTGCCCGAGCAACACTCCCTTCCTCAGCCCCTTTCATTAAGGTGGCTCCCTGTAAACCGCCTTGAGCTCAGGCAGTTGGTTATGTCGGGAGTGATGTGTGCTGCATCAGGGCTGAAGCACTGAAGGGCATGCCCGACTCCTAGGCTCCTTTCTCCTGCTGCAGCCATCATGAAAGGATGTTCGGGATGGAAGAGACACACATTTGGAGCATCGCTTCTCCCAGAGTCACCACCTGCAGAAAAATGACCACCAGTTTACTGGACCTACACCAGGCATTTTGAGCACAAGGAATAGATTTTTATGGTGTTAGACCATTAGGCTTTGGTGCCCTGCATTATATCGTGTAACAGCCTAGCCTCTCCTGAGCAACACAACACCTTTGCAACAGCCAGCATTAGCTCTCCAGACACCAGGGACTTGAAATATAAGTGCTGGCCTGCCCTGCATTGTGCAGAGAAGGCAGGGGCGTCCGCACTGGTGCCTCCTTGGTGGAAACTGCTGGCCTGACCGCTGCATGAAACGTGAGCAGGAGGAAGAAGGCGTGCAGCAGGTTTAAGGTGACTATGGTACTTGGAGGACAGATGAAGCCCCCTTGGGGATTCCCTGCGCTTTCCTGCTTTGCACAGAGGGGCTTGCTGTCAAGCAGGATTATGTTTAGAAATTGTTCTTATGCAACCCAATGTGTGATGTGGCAGGATCCTTGAGGAATTGAATCTGTTCGCCAGCAGGAGGAAGAGAAGAGAACGACTCCAAAGCAAAGGAGGCTCCTGTGGGAAGCTTCAGTAGATAATTAGTAGGTGCTTGTGTGAGGCTTTGAACACTGTGACTTACATGACATTTTTAGAACATATCTCAGCATTTCTTAGACCTTTTTAAAAAGTCTCTTTTGCTCAGTTTTATTTCCGTCATTCCACAATATTCTGGGGATTTTCCCTTGAATTTCTTTTTGTATTTCAAATTGGTGAAAAGGCCTTTCCTTTGAAGGCTAGTAGCTGAGCCCTAAGCAAATGGCTTCCCTTTTTCTCCCAGAACCGATTCTCTTCTTACAAGGGCATGTCATTTGCTGCTGGAGTCCTGTTTATCCGTGAGTTTTGTATGCCATGTTGACAGGTAAATACAACCTAGATTTCAAAGGCAGCACAAACCGCTCCAGCCAAATATCTGTATCATATCCTAGGAATGAAGGCTTTGAAGTTCATGCTTCTCCTCTGGTGATCAGACTGTACAGAGACCTTAAAAAGCTTCATTAGCCATGTCCCCATGGACAGAGCTAGAAACTAGCCTTGGATCATTTTTCCTCTGGAGCCAGTTTTCAGCTTGCTAGAGGCCTCAGTCTGGGTCGGTCTGAGCTAAAGGTAAGTATCCCTCCTTCCTTTCTCCTTTTTTCTCCTCCCTCTCTCCATTCCTTTTCTCCCTCCTTCCTTCCTTGCACAAAAATTTCTCTGAATGGCTATCCTATGCCTGTCATTGTTACAGACAGGAGCAGTTTGGCAGCGAAGAAGCTAGATGAGTAGCTCTCATGGTTCGTATATTCCAGTGAGAGAACCAGAGATAAACTCATGAGAACAACAGAGCAGAGCAAAGTCTGTCAGTCATGGGTGGTGTCTTTGGAGAAGGTGGCGCTGAGCTGGAATCCGGATGTTGAAAAGGGTGGAGCCATGCAAAGATCTCCCGAAAATCAGATTCGTCTTCCTTTACAGAAGAAGAAAAGAGAAAGGTGGAAGAATTTCTTGCTAATTCACTTCAACCTTCTGGAAAAGATGGAATCTCCCCTAACGAATGCCAGGACTTAGGAGCAAAGGAACAAGAAAAAGTAGCAACAAGGGTGTGTCTTTGATGTGGCCGAACACTCTGTGTCTGAGAGTGTCACAGCAAAGGACGATGCTACGGGGAGCCAGGCGTCACCAACAGTTGTGTGTTCCTGGGAAGGAGCCCAGTGATCCAGCCACATGCTTACCCAGCGGCAGTGTGGCCCAATGTAATTGTGGTATTTAGCTGCAAACTAACCCTATGGGGAAGGCCTGGTTAATGTCAGGTGAGTTCAGGGATGACTATTGTAAAGTGCCCCAAAATTTATTAAGTAAAACAATAATCTTTAGAAAAGTGTAAAATTGGTTATTTGTTCTCTCTCCATTATGCTTTAGATCAGTTTCCAATTTTTTTCCCCTTAAGGAAGATGTTTCAGAACTACAGGCATATATTTACATAACATATGCAAAGAAACCTTGAAAAACAACCATGACAAAAAACCTCAACAGAAATTCAACAAGGTGAAAATTCCCTTATGGAAAGTGTTAAAAAGAAGTTGTAAAAACAAATGAGACCGGAAAGGAACAAATGCTTCCAGGTGTCCTTGAAATGCAGAAAAATGATAGATTAGTTCCCAGGGTGAAGGTGAGGGTCCTGTAAGGAGAAATTAGATACAAAGAGCTCAGGTAAAAAGGAGACACAATCAAAAGGAAGAAAGTTTCTTTTTCAGGATCCAGTGCTGGAATATGCCACAGAGATAAGAAACAAAGATTCATAATAGAGCTGCCAATAATAACAGTAGTAAGAGTAATATAATAACCTATTATTATTATTTAATATTTAGGAGTGTATTTGTATTTTAATATAATATTTGATATTTAATAGTTAATGCTTAATAAATATTTAATAAATATCTGATAGGCAAATACTAAGTTATGGAGTTCCTTTCTCCAAACACAGCTATTATGAATAAATAGGAAACAGTTCTTGTAAGATGTACATTACATAACATCACACGCCTAACTGGTTTCAGCACATACTCATTTATTTAGGACGTCTACCATACGCACGTTTGCGGAGAGGAGAGTCCGCCTGGTTATGGTGTCCCTGAGGTCCTGTGGCCACAGCGGGAGTGGAGGTCAGACTGAGAAGGCGACCACCCTGGCTGTGAAAAAATCTGGCCCAGGCCCTGAGGTCCTTCTCAGGGGACAGAGAACCAGTTCACCAGCCAAACCATCCGTGTGGGGTGGGTGGGTTTCCTCCCCCGGTGACCCCTCCGCCGCCCTTGCCGGAACGACCTGATAACCTTCTTTCTTGTAAGTGCAGAGTAGCAGGGATGCGCGGCATCAGATAGGAACGCATGGATTCTCACAAGGCATTTCCAGGTTTTCAAAAGGCCGGGCTTCATTCCAGCCCAATGTTGCATCTGGATTTATAATCTTCCCATTATGAGAAAATCAAAAGAGGTCATTTGGTGAGGTTTTATCTTCCTCTTCTTCTGAGGAGCCCTTATGAAACATTTATGAGTTTTCTGACAATATCAAACCAAGCTGTCTTTGCAGCTCTTTCTTCCCAGGCTGTGCCTTTCAGAGGAGCCGGACTCAGCCAGCTGGTAGTGGGTGTGCTGGGGGCTCTCCCCTGAGGTTAACTCATTAATGGCGATGGTTGGCTTCCTGCAGACCCAACGCCTACACGTCCTAACCTCCGGAAATAATTTTGGTAAATTAGTCAAATGGAATGGCTTAATTTTGGGGAGGAAACAATGTCTCAATTCTCAGCTGGGCTCCTGGCCTATGGCAGCTTCAGCTTGCCCAGTTTTGTGCCTGTGCCATCTTGAAAGTGTGTCCTTCATGCTCCAGTGGAGTGGCGCTGACACTGTGTGGAGCTGAGACGGGTCCCCCCATCAGGCCCGTCTGTCTTGCAGATTTGCAGGCAAACTAGTCTAAGTAGCTGATAGCTGTGCAGACACTCTATGCCTACCTGTAATACAATCAACTTTGTTTTATTCACTATTAACTGACATATATTTATATGTTAAATGGAGGTTTTGAGGCAGGGACTGGGATTATTCCAGGTGAATCTCCAGGTTCTAGCATTGTGTTCTATAAATGTGTTCAAAGACTGACATATGTCCTCTCTTGCCAAATTAGTTATATGTACATGTATATATCATAAAACAGTAGTTCTGGGAAAGCTGACCAGTTCTTAAGGAACAAAGGTTTGGCCACCTACTAGATTTAGAAGAGAGTTGGGGAATCAAAGCATGCTAATGGTAATCTGTAAGAAGTCCTTACAGCGCAGGGCTTTCTTTAATTGAAATTTAGTTTTGTTGAATATTTAAGCAAATATATTTGATCAACAAATTTTGTTTCACACACTTTTAAAACAATTTCATTGAGGCATAGTTGATGAACAAACAGTGCAGACACTTAAATTATGCGATTTGGGAAGTTTTATTGCATATATACACCTATGTGACCATCACCACAATCAAGATAATGAATATATCTGTCTCACGTCTTGCCAGGTCCCCTTCCACATACAACCACTGATCTGCTTTCTGTCACTACTGTAGATAAATGAAGCCGACTGATATCATGAGCCTCCAGGTATGGCATTGAGAAGGGCCTAATGCTCTCTATTATGGTATTCTTTTCAAAAATATTTGACTGAATATAATCTTAAGGTATTTCAAACAAAATCCAGATTGTGGGAAATTCTACAAGACAGCTATCCTAAACTGTTCAAAAATAGTGATACAAAAATTTGAGAACACTGATATTAAAGAAGATTAAAGACTAATGATAACCAATTACCAAACATGATTCTAAGTTGAGCTTTGCATGAAAAAAATTTAAGTGACCTTTTGAAAAATTTAGGGATATTTGGACTTTCAGAAAATATTATTGTTTCAGTGTAATATTTCTTATGTGTGTGAATGATTATATAGGAGAATATCATTGTTTCTCAGAGATGCTGAAATATTTAGGGATGTATGTTGTGATGTTAGAAACTTCTTTTATAAATCAAGAGAGAGAGCAAATGCAGCAAAATGTTAAAAGTGACTAATCTAGGTGATGTGTCTGTGGCTATTTGTTGAATTATTAAATTTTCTGCAGGCTAAACTATTTCAAAAATCATTTTTTTTGAAGTGCTGTTATTTATCAGCAGTCTTAGTTGAAAGCAATGAAACCTATTCTGGCAAATTAAGGCAGAAAGTAATCTTTTAGACATTATTAGGTAGTTCACGGAAGCTCTAAGAAGGCCAGATAATTAGGTATGGAGGCTACCGCACAGGACCGACACCAGCAAACTGAATCCATGGAGGCACCGGCGCTGCATCTGCAGGGCACGGGCTGGGCCGCTGACACCTGCTGCCAGACCAAGGGCACTGCCGCTCCAGCACCACGCCTGTCACGGAGGAAAATACTGTCTTTTCTCACCAGAAAATATTCTGCAGATTTCCAAGTCCCAAGTCAAGGGGCAGGTCTGGAGCAAATGATTGGCCAGGCCTCAGCAAAACACTACCCCCGAGGTGCCCAGGAGGACGAAAAAGTTGAGATATGACATTGTGCATAATTAGAGGTGGTTTTTGCCTTGTGCTAAAACTCATAAAGGCTGGAGTTCAATCCGACAAGGAAGGGAGCTGGCATGCTGGCCAGAAGTCAAATGACAGAGGCCCGCATAACAAATGTTCACTACTCTTTACAGTGTGATGGCAGGTAGCGGGGGGTCTCACTTAGGGTATATGCCCTGCAAAGAGTAAACAGTTCCTGAGCTTTCTATATCATTCAGCACAGGTAACTAGGATGAGAGGCAAAATAGTGACAGAGACCTGAAGCTTTGCCACAAATGGTGAGTGTGCACTGGCCTGGAGAGCACCTTGGGTGATCAGTGTATGCCCCAAATATCACTAAACCCACTGTAGGCTTTGTGCTTGGATCACTGCTGGGATCGGAAAAGCCAATCCCCAGTGTAGGGCCATACCCCACTGAACGGCCCCGATCTTAGCTGATCTCGGAAGCTAAGTGGTGTCGGGCCGGTTAGTCCTTGCATGGGAGGCCAGTCCCCAGATTCTGTTTCTACACGTGGTAGATAAGATGAATATAGGTTAAAACCAGGCAGATTCCCCAGAGTGTATTTTAAACCCCTTCTGAACTTAAAGTCCTCTTCATTGGAGTAAAAGCCCTTCCCTCTGTTTGCCCACCATGCGGCGTCTGCTTATGGCTCCGTCTTCACACACAGTCTGGCTAAGTCACGGCAGCTACCGGGATGAACGCACGTTCGTCTCCCCTCCAGCGAGCGCAGTTCCCGAGGCTTCCTGCAGCGCTGCCCGCCGGCCCTGGCGTCTCCTTGCTTCATGCCTGTCTCCTCTGATGCTGGGCTGTTAGGCGTTTTCCTCTATAAATTATACGCCTTCTGTTAAAAAGCAAGACCTATGTCTTGTTTTTCTTTTCATCTCAGGTCCCTGTTCCATAGGAAATACACAACAAATTTTGTTTAAAAACAATGACCCCCCCCAAAAAAGATTATCATTAACATTTCCCCATACTTATTAGAAGGGTGAAAGAAATATGAAATTCTCCAAGATTTCATACAAACCTTACTTAAAGTTTATATAATTCTAAGAGATTTTTATTTTCACACAGTCTACTCAGCCAATTTTTGTCTTCGATCTACTGTGGGCAAGGCTGGTACTCTTTATTGTATGTACCATATTTTATGTAGGAAAAACAAATACCTGAAGAAAAAGACCTGGGAAAATAGATTTGTTAAATTATATATTCATACTCAGCTTTTAATTAATTAATTAATTCTCATACCTAGCTTTTAATCGGGAATTGCTTGAAGTAACACACATCCACTCCTTTTAATTCTCACAACAGCCATTTGGGGTGATACTAAGACTTTAGTATTTTGCTGACATAGACAATGAAGCTTAGTAACAATGGACAGCTAGTAACCTAAGGGTTCTGATATTAGAGACCAAGAAATCTGGCTTCACACTGGAACAGAAAAAGGACAGTAGGGAAAGCTCAGGAAATCCAAATCAAAAACAGATTTTAGTTGACAACAGTGTATAAATATGGACTCCTTAGTTTGCCAAATGTGCCCTGTAAGATGTCAGTGACAGGGGAAACTGGGCATTGGGCAGATGGGAATTCTGTGCTATCTTGGCAACATTTTCTATGAATCTAAAACTTGTCTTAAAATGTTCACTTGAATAAAGGAGCAAAAAATGGTGAGAACAATTTACACACTATAATCAATGTGGTAAACAGTGTTTGTACCTGTATACATGTATACAGATGCTTAGAACATAGTCCCGAAGTATACACACCTACGAGTTTAACACTGTGCACACAAAATATACACACCCAAGAGTTAAGAGTTAATGCATACATTTCCATAGCATTCAAGTATTTTACAGTGAGAGTATTTTATTACATGTCACATTAATTTTGGCCAATTTAGCACTCTAATTTAGCTAATGAAAGTAATAAAGAAGAAAGGGTCATGTTTACAGATGTGCAGAGAGGAGTAAGAGAACATTTCAGAAGTGAGAACATACTAAATGAAAGGTCGGGAGCAATGGGAAATATGTAATGGAAGTCATATTTTTTTGTGCCTGCAAATTACTCACGTTCTGTCAATGGATTCCCATCCCACTGCCACCCCTGTCAACTTTGGCCACAAATCTGGTTGCCTCACATCTGGTCTGCATAAATTAGGGATGTACTCTGCTGAAATGCTGGGCATGTGGGGGATGAAATTAAGGAGCATTAGTTACTTTGGCCAATGGCAAGTGGTCTTGGATATTGAACGAACAGAAAAGCCTCTTGTGACTGTTGCCTTTTCCAGAATCTTCAGTCATATCTAAGATGTCACTGTAAAACCTGGCATTTGACCAACAAGTCTTCACAGTTTTCTCTTTGGAATTGAAGAGTGATGAATTATGCATGTCTATGTAGAGTTTTCACCTGTGACAGGTGTAGTATGTGCAATTCCTTAACATATTAAAAAAACAGCCATAATACCAGGAATGGATGTAAATGAGATGTTCTTGTGAGTTTCTTGAACTGTTTCCTATTGCCATGTGGGGGTGGTGGTAGAGGAATGCTATGGTGTGGACACAGTTATTAGTGGGAATCCTACAGATAGCAGCCCTGGTGATATGATTTTTGGTGAAAATCTGGACAGGTTGTGGCTTATTTACTGCTTTATATATTTATTTTTTTCTGCTGAACTCTAACAGAAAAACTGTGGCACATCCCATTCTGAAAAGCCAGCTGGTGAGCTCTGCAGAGCATTTCTCTGAGAGATGAGACAGACGTCAAAAAGAGGAGAAAAAAATATCTGTAACCAGTATTCCCTCTGGATGCAGCTGTAAGAGGTGATAGCTGCAAATGCTTTGGCTCTCAGGCACCTGGGTCACTAATGCCCTGTTCTGAGATCCCTCAGCACCTGGGTCACATAATGCCTTGTTCTGAGATCCCTCATTCTTTGTCATCACTTTGACTTGGCAAAGTCCTGACTGCCTTATATTTAAGGAGATCTGACACTGCTTTTGGTACCCCAGGGGAACTATGCATGTTGAAGATCAAGGACATATTTTCATAGTGAGTACCTCTAGCTCAGTGAGAGAACTCAGCTGGAGACCCTGGGTCTCACCAGACTTGCAGCTAATTGGCTTCAGCTTCCTTAGGGGAGTCCCTTGATTTTTCTGCGTCCTACTTGTCTTAGTTAATGTAAAGCAATAGGACTTCATGATTTCTAAGTTGCATTCCAGTAAAAGAATACTGTACCCTGAACTTTTTTCCTCTATCTAAATGTGATGTCGATTTCCAAGGGACACATGTGCTTAAATAACACTGTAAAGCAATTGTCCTGACTGCGTTTAGATGCTGGTGTATCACACCTGTTCACTGCACTTCCTCTCAAATGGCCATGTTCTGTAATCTACAGGGGTCTCATAGTGCTGCCCCAGTATGGGCCACATTGCTACTGTCCCCTCAGGATTATCCGTTCAGCTTTCCATGTGCTGGTTCAGATCACACGCCCAGCTCATCTGGAGGAGCAGCCAGTCCTCACCATTTCCACAAATAATCCACATGCAGGAGGGGCCACGCCCCGTGCTGAGATGCAGCTTCTTCTCCCTCACACTCCCTCCTCCCCTCTCCACTCCAATGCTTGCCCAAACCCTACAGGTGTGCCACGTGACATCCCACCTGCATACTGTGGTCTGTGCTCCCCACTCCTGCTCAGGCTGCATGTCGTCTTGTGGTTGAGAAGCATGTGCCTTCCTGGGCCCTCTGGGACTGTGGCCCAAAACCACAACACAAAGCACACAACCACAACAGCAAAGGTCGTCTGTCTTGATCAGATAAGGATGACCAGTTATTTTCCTTGTCCACCTTACAAAGTCAATCAAAATGAATTTTAACAAATCACAATGTGAAAGGTATCAAAATGTCCTTTCAGAATTCAGGGTAGGGAAAGCACCCTTAGGATCATGAGGGTGGACTGTAGATGATGATGACATTGGAGTCAAACTTTTGAGGAGAAACCAGGGTGACGTTCATAGCTACTATATCAACACGCATTTCACACTGATTTTTAATTGTTCAGTTAAATGTTTTGTCCTTCTTCAGAGCAAGGACCATATACATGTATATGAAAACATGTTTGTTTAATGAGTGGAGGTCTTTATATGAGATCCATCTTACTTTTTCAACATCTTTCATGGCCATGAGATTCCCCAAGAGCTCCTAAAACAGAAGTCATAGAGATTTAGCTATTTTGGAGGGCAAGCAAATAGGACATATCTCACTTTTATAGTTGATAAAACTAAATTTCAGAGGAAGGGAGGGCCTTTCCCAGGGTCATGCAGGTGACACATGGCAGAGATGTGTCTCATTGTTGCCAGCTAGACAACAATCCCTTCTTTCAGCCTCGGAGGGACCCCGTCTGAGGGCCACATGCTGTGAGGGCCATGGACAAGTAGCAGTGGTCACTTGGTATCGTTGGTTATAAGGGAATCCGAAACACATACTACTGTAGCTGCAGGGAACGGTTCACACAGAGGATCCCCACACTGGGTGAAGCCACCTGGCGGCTGACCATGTGTGAACCAGCCATTTACTAGAATATACATGAGCTGCATTTAGTTTTTCTAAATGCTTTTGTGGCAGTGAAGTTGGCCCTTGAGCAGCACAGATTTGAAAGGTGCAGGTCCACGTATATGTGGATTGTTTTCAATAAGTACATTGGAAAATTTTCTGGAGATTTGCAGCAATTTGGAAAAACTTGCAGATCTACTACATAGCCTAGAAATATCAAAAAATGTTAAGAATATTTTGGATATGTCATGAATGCCTAAAATATATGTAGATACTAATCTATTTAATCCTTTACTAATATAAAATCAACAGTAGGCTATTAGTCAAAAATTACACATGGGTTTTCAACTATGTGGGGGGTTAGCTCCCCTAATCCCTGAGTTGTTCAGGGATCAACTGTACATTCAAGAGGCCTGGATGGCTGCCCCGTGCAGGTAAAGGATTCTAGATTTTTCCTTAGGAACCTGCACATAACACTGGGCATGGCTCTTTGCTAATCCTGTTACCTGTTCCATCCATATTACCTCTCCCATAACCAACTCCTTGCCTTTGACTTAAGGAAAGGGAACTGACATTCAGTAAGAGGTGAGGTGCAGAGAAGATGAGTTTATAGTTCAGCCTCAGCTGAGATAATAAAAAACACATACACAGTGTGCTGTTCAAAGCACTTTATGACTGTTAACTCATGCCATCCTCTTAACTCCATAAAAGTATATAAGAATCCTCATTTTACTCAGGTGGAATCTAAGAAACAGAGAGAAGTTATGTGGCTGACGAGTGGCCAAGCCAGGATACGATCCCACATCAGATGGACTCGGCTCTGAAATAAACAAGTGGAAAAACATCCTGCGGCTTTGAACTATATTCCTATTTGTTGAAACTGGGTGACAGGGATAGGACAGGTAGGAGAATTTTGCTGGATTCTGCCTTTTTCTGTGAGAGAGCTACTTAGGATGGAGCTAAATCTTCATGACCTCTGTTTTAGATGATGGGGAGGGTGTGTAAGCCATAGACAAGCCTTGTATCAGCTCAGCGTTTCTTGTCTGTGAATTACATTAAGTCTTGGGTACACTAATGCTGCCCTCCATGTCCTGGAGGAACGTGCCCAGACTTGATAGGACGCTAGAGCACTGAAAGGTGGTACGCAATGGTGGCCTGGAGTACAGACGCTAACTGGATCCAGCTCTCAACTCTTCACTCCCAAGGGGCATGGCCATGCAAATCAGCGAACTGCCTTCATATCAGCTTCATCTTCAAATGGTGGTGATAATGTGCCAAGCCTCTAGATCATTGTCAAAATTAAGTGATTTATAAAAAGAACACACACACACGCACACACACACACACACTTGGTCTTTCAAATATCTGTGGATAGGTCCTTCATCCCCACTGTGCCTCCTCTTTTCCAAGCTAAATGTCCCCAGGCCATCATCTGGTGCTGTTTCTAAATCTGGAAATGCTGGTTGATCTCCTCTGGACATGGTCCAGGTGGCCAATGGTCCTCTTAAGGTTTAGCAACCAGAACTGAGCAATTCATTAAGCAAACGTTTATTCACCCAGTTTTCTCTGCTAGCTGCCCTGTGCAATGGAGTAGTGACTAAGCCTTACTTGCTGCCTTTACAGATGAGAATAAAGTTTTAGTGACTGGCTGAGAGGACGAAAGAACAGGAAAAAATGGCAATTCCACTTTAGCCACTGAGAAAGAAAATCGGCTGCTTTCCTCTCCTTGACAATTTCTTGCCCCGACCAAAAAGTCAGAATTCTGTTCTGCATCAAAATGAAGTATCGAGACACCCAACTGGTTCACACTCAATGCTGGACTGTAAGAGTACGACAAGTATTTTGAAGTTGCTTTTCCATATGGCCTTTGTTCATGGTGACCCTCTGTTCTGAATAAATTTGTGTTTTCTCTCTTCTATAGTGTGGGCACAGTCAGGTGGACCTGGCACTCTCCGACTTAGAGGCAATGTTTGCCTTGTTCCTTAAAGCCCAAGCAGAAAGTAGGGTAGATCCTAGGAAAAGGATTCAACTTTCTATTCACTAGAGCAGCTGAAGTGTGATTTAGTCTAATACAGGGTGGGGGGGGGGTTGTTGAGTTGAGGCCCGAACTCCAGTAAGTAGTGAAGTAAGTGGTGGTGAGTTTACCCTCCAGGGGCAAAATCCTGGGGCCTGGGTTGGGGAAACAGCTGACAGGGAGCTATGATTCTCTTACAAGGGGCTGTGGCCATGCAAGACAGGTAACACCAAGTTTGCAGAGTGGGAGGCTGAGTTGATGGTGATATAATTAACAAGTCTGAAGAGGTGCAAGTTAAGACTTTTTGGGTGATAGGACATTATTTTTGAAACTGTTGAATCTGAGGTTTCCAAGAGTCGTCTCAGGATTGTTAGACCAAAATACAGGACACCCAATAACATTTGAATATCAGATGAGCAATATATATTTTGGATAAGCATTCACCAGGTATTGAATGGGAAATACTTATATCCAAACCCAACAATCCGTGTATATCTGGAATTCAAATTTAATTAGGTTATACATTTTTTACTTGCTAAATCTGGCAACCCTAATCTCAGTGGTAGTCCACAAACATATTAAATATTGTGGATCTGGGCTCAAAGAACGGTTAAGTGTCAAATAACTGTCTTTTCTATAAAAGTGAGAGTTAAAGTGATGGAATCAGGTAGACATAAATGAGAATAATATACCTTGAGACATACTAACCTTTAAAGTTGTGGCCATTCTATTGATATCTAGGGAAGAGAGAGACAGGCAGACATAAGCTAGATGTCCTAGCTTTGTCTGAGTCTCAAAAGCAATTCCTGAGACAAAGAAGTGAGAGCAGTGGTATACCTGGAAGGCGATCCTTGATGGGGTTCGGGGAGGTGACCCCAGGTAGAGGAGAAAGCTAACACGGGTGCGTGCTGATGAGCTGGTCCTCCCTGTGTGCTACAGTCAGTCCTGCTGGAACCCTGGGAGACAGCGTAAATGATGCCTCTGAATCATCCCAGCTTGTTAGAACTGGCTGAGGGCTGTCCTGGGAGCACTCTTCTCCTGCACTCTCAGTGCACCTGGTACAGAGGGAGAGAAAGCCCCCAGGGGGACAGTTAGAGGTGCTTGCATCCAGAAGGCATGGGAGGATACTGGCAGCTGCGGTTAAGCCCAATATGTAGAAATAGAGATAGAATCTGCTATACATTTTATGTTGTATATAGATACATATTTAGACCATCTCTAAATGAATCCAAGTTGTTTGCAATCTCGGTTTGTCTTTCTACTATCTTTAGCCTGACTACAACTAATTGCGTGAGAAGCCCTGCACTGGTCAGTCCCCAGATCTCGCCTGTGGGCCTCAAGTTCCCATAATCCCCTCCCCGGCTCGTCTCATGACCAGTGAGGACAAAGCACAGTGTTGCCCTGCTGCAATGGGCCAGCTCAGGCTGCCTCCAGTTTTTCTCTGCAGTGCTCTCTTGTACAGCTCCTCAGATGCCCAGGGGGCCAGTTGTTTCAGTCGATTCATTGTTAATGGGTCTTACTCAATAACTTCATTGTAAGGAATCACACGGTGGGAAAACTGGCTAAAATGAGATTATGTGAAAGACCAAAAGGGGACTATTTTAAAATTCCAATAATAAGTCAACAAAATAGAAATATTAGTGAACCATCAAGAAATGGATATAATTTGAAGCCCTTGGGTTAATGTCTGCCACCAAATGTTTTATGAGTTTAAAAATTGCATCACTATAATTCAGCTCTCAGAGAAAGTCTGTAATAGGCTCTATTTATGAAATGAGCCAAGTCATAACCCAAAGGTAGCTGTGAAATCCCCGGTGCCTGTGAAGAATTACTTCTCACACATGTGCTTGGGGCTCCAGTGGGTCACAAATACTAAAATTAGAGCTACCAAGATAGCTTTTTAGAGGTGATATTTTTAATTTGAAAGGGAAAGTCTTACCCCCTTTAAGAAACAACAAACTACAGAACACCAGGTACAACTGATTCCTTCTTTTAAGCTTCTTTGGTGTTCATTGCTTGGCTGTTACTGTCAGGGAAGCTGGTGCTCCTTTTCGGTTGGGAGGACCTGTGACCCTGCCCAAGAGCTCCTGGAGAGCAGCGGTGTGCTCACAGAGCCGGGCCCGGCTGGGAGAGCACTCCTTTGCTGAGCAAAGCCTGTGACCAAGACACCCGAAAGCACTTCTGGTAACCTATGTGGGCCTGAGTGTGTCCTGGAGATGCCTCCTACTTCTCTGTTCTAAAAGCCTTTGGAGTAAATGTGTGTTGATACTGAGCCTTGGCTTTCCTAACTTGGAGAAGGCATCTTTAAGGACTGGGTCCAATTCTTATCCCCTAAACGTTCCAGTCTAGGGTTACCAGATCCAGAAAGTAAAAATCCAGGATGCCTCCAAAATTGGAATTTCAGGTAAACAAGAATACACACAAACAATATGTATATATGTATATGGATAACACATATAAATAAATAAATACCCAGGTTTTTTTTTTGGTATGTGTTCCATGAAACACTTGGGACACTAAATGAAAGAGAAATTGCTCATCAAAAATTCAGATTTTTCTGGTGTTCTATATTTCATCACACAGCCATATTCTAGCTCTTCCTTGTCTTGGCTTGGATAATTTCTTCAGGCCCCAGTCATACTCTTGGCCTAAACACCACTCTGGGTGAAAATAGAAGTCTTTATGGCTACTCAGAGTGGGCACTCTTGAGGATATCAGTCCTCTTATGCTCCCATATTTGTGGGGGTCAGGCCCCTGATCCCACCACTAGGCTGACCTCATTCCAGCACATTAGAACACCTGAGGAATAATAAACCGGCATGCATGCCCTGCTGAGCCTTATGTGTGCATCCATGCATCACCATCTGAGTGCATAAAGGTGTCAGTCCCCTTAGAATCTGGCCCCTCACAAATTTGAAGAAGCATTCCAAGTGCTGAGTACATTTTCTCCAATTCTCTGAATACAAGAAGTATATGCTCCAGTATAGTATTAAGTCTATCACCTTTTCTTCTGTTTCCAAATATTCTTTAAATATGCCACTCACATACCTCATAGACTGAGGATGTCCTCTGAGCTCTGGGCTCTGTGTATGGGTACTTTCATTATCTTCTCTTCTCTGATGGCTTTTTATCACTCCCATTCTTTCTGACTTTACTAAAGGAGAGTCCTAATTATCATTCTAGTGCTCGGAGTCACTGTCCTTTGAGAAAGAATAAAAAAGAATCACTTGTCCACTGCCCCCTCAGATACCAAGACTTTTCACTGTGGGATATTATCTCAAATTATTACCAGAAATCTTTGCATGTGGGAGACTTTGCATTTGGAGAATCCCATAATTGACAGCCAGTAAATTATTGAGACCAAAATTGGGATCATAAGAATGGTGGGATTCTCTTTATTTACTATGTGTTTGTAGAAAAAAAAAGTAAAATATAAGTAGAAAATAAAGTATTTATTCTGTTAGCCAGGTGCTTAGATACCTGGATGATTCCCCCATACCTTTTTAAAATTAATAATTGGAAATATGTGGAAGAAATATCCAAATGATTAATAGTTTTACTTCACACTATGGATTCACATGATATTGATTGAGAATAGCTCTGAAATTATAGAAAAGTTCAAGGCTTAGAACAGGGTTTCATACACCTGAGATTAAGATTCTGTGTCAAAGATGAGCAGGTTGTTCACCAAATTCTTTACCTTACATTCTAGGTACAGAGTTTGACTACATTTCCCAGCCTCCCTTGCAGTTAGGTAAGGCCATGTGATGGATCATGTGACAGGCACCGCAGAGGAATGTGGGTAGTAGAGATGCATTTCCAGATCTGCCCCATAATCCCTCCTACAGTGATCTCTCTCTCCAGTAACAATTGCATGGTGATGACTCTAAGAATCTTAAGGTTGGAGGAACCACAAGATGAAGGAGACTGAGTCTTTGCTGAAGCCAAGTCTCCCAGAAGACTCTCCTGACCTAGAACACCCACACTGCGCTACAATATGAGCATGAAATAAAATTTTATTGAATAAAGTCTTTTTTTTTCAAGAGCAGCTAGTTTTCAAAACTAACAGAAGGCATACATTCATTCATTTATTCAGTAATTGCTTCCTCAAATATATGCTGAGTGCCCCCCATGTGTCACAGACTCTTTAGGTCACATATATTGGTAAATAAAACAGACATACTCACCACCACAATGGAGCTTGCAATTTACTGAGAACAGGGACAGCCAGGAAATATCGAGTAAGCATGTACCTTGTGATAAATGCTATGAAGGTAACAAGTCGGCTAGACTGTCCCTATTGCTAAACACCCGTCTCTATATGGTGGCCATGACTGAGTTCTTGGAGGAAGTGATGGGAAACTGAAATGTGGTGGATGAGAGGGAGCCAGCCATACAGAGAGAGAGTCGACAAGCAGGCACTGAAGTGGTAAGAGATAGGGGGTGAAGGAAGCCCCAGTCCTGAACCATAGTGAGAGAACTTGATAATGGGTATGGTAGGAAAAATAGACAGGGTGTGGACTCTGTGGGCCATATGGGTCACATAAAGATTTTGGAATTTAGTTTAACTGCAAATGTTTATTTATCCCTTAAAGGAATTTAAGCAGAGATTGTCGTAGAAGACTGATATTTTAAAATATCACTTAGACTGTTGTGCATAGAATTGATCATAAGGAGCTGGAAATGGAAATGCCAAGGGAAAACAAGTGGGATATTTCGGCGGTGACAGGAAGAGGTGGTGATGGCTCAGACTAAGTGAGGAGGCAGGCAAGGCAGAGGTAAGTGAACAGATTCAAGATGGATTTGGAAAGTAGAATCAGCAGACTGAAGTAAAGATTGCTTGGAGGGTGCAAAGGAGAAGGGGATTGAAGACGATTCCCCATTCTACAGCTTGAACACATGGGCCAAAATGGATGTAAGATAGGAAGAGCAGGTATGAAGTGGAGACAAGGTTTGAAGGTCAGATTATGTTAAGAGATCAGTTTTGGGCTTAAGTTTAAGATGCTGGTGTGATATATCCAAGCAGTGTTACAAGTAGGGACTTGGGAATGATAGTCTGAAAATCAGTGAGAGGTTTAGGCAGGAAATATAAATATGGAAATTTGGAACATAAGCATGTGTTTAAAAACATGAGGAAGAATGAGGACACCAAAGAGGAGAGTACAGGAAATAGAGGAGCTGGTATCTGAGCCTTACGGAAGGTCAGCATCTGCCAAATCCTAATGACGTGCAGTATCTGCCTGTTTCCATTTTTCCCCCCATATCCTCATTTTTTAAGGCTGAGTCTAATGCTTTTAGTCTGTACTCCTATAATTCAACATAATTCCTTCTGTAATTTCAGTATCTATACCATATTATTACATCATTTGGCTGCCTGTTTATGATGGAAAGAACTTGTTCATTTTTTTCCATCCCGAATGATAAGTATGGTGTCTCTTATACCATACAGTCTCAACAGGTAATGAATGTGGTGGGTAACCTTTTATGATCACTCCCCTACAATATTATGCCCTTTATATAAATTGAGAAATGCTGGAGAAGACCGAAACACTAAGTACTAAACCCCAGCTATGGAGCCAAATCATTAAAAACTAATTCTGTCCTCTGTATTCACTGTGAAAACTCCATGAGAGGCAATGCTGAGACAGGTTTGTTTAACATGTACCCAAATACTTTTTTATATCTTCTGAAATCACATGATTATTATCTTTCATTCTGTTAATGTGGTACATCACGTTGATTGATTTTTATATATTGAATCATCCTTGCATCCCAACAGTAAATCCCACTTGGTTATGGTTTATGATCCTTTTAATGTCCTGTTGAGTTTGGCTTGCTAATATTTTGTTGAGGAAATTTTCATCCATGTGCATCAAGGATATTGGTCTGTAGTTTTTTTTTCCTGTGGAATCTTTGGCTTTGGTGTCAGGGTGCTACTGGCCTTATGAATTTTGAAATGTTCCCACTTACATTTTTTTGGAAGAGTTTAAGGATTAGTATTAATTTTTCTATAAATGCTGGTAGAATTCACTTGTGAAGTCATCTGTTTGTGGGTTTTCTTTTTGGAGAGGTTTTTGATTATGGATTCAATCTGTTACTGGTCTGTTCACGTTTTCTATTTATTCTTGAGAGCTGGTAGGTTGCATACTTCTAGGAATTTATCCATCTCTTCTAGCTTGTCCCATTTGTTGGCTTATAAGTTTTGATAGTGGTCCTTTATGATCTCTTTTTCTTTTTTAATTCTGTGGCATTAGTTGTATGTCTCCTTTCATTTCTACTTTTATTTATTTGAGTCTTCTTTCTTTTATTCTTGGTTAGTCTAGCTAAGGGATCTCAAAGAAATATCTGAACTCCCATGTTTATTACAGCATTATTCACAATAGCCAAGACATGGAAGCACCCTAAATGTCCATCAAAGGATAAATAAAGAAAGAAAATGTGGCATATGCATATGGTGCAATATTATTCAGCCTTAAAAAAAGAAGGAAATCTTGCCATTTATAATAACATGATGCTAAGTAAGCCAGACTCAGAAGGGTAGATATTTCATGATACCACTTATAAAGTCAAACTCATAGAAGCAGAGAAGAGAATGATAGTTGCCAGGGGATGAGGGGAGAGGGGAAATGAGTTATTAGCCAAGGAGAACAAAGTTATCAGTTATGCAAGATAAGTAAGTCCTAGAGATTCACTGTACAGCACAGTGCCTATGGTTAGTAATACTGTACTGTGTACTTAAGCATTTTCTAAGAGGGTAGATTGCATGTTCCATGACCATATTGCACACACAAAATAATAATAATAGATAAACAGAGTGAGAGGGAACTTTTGGAGGTGATGGATATGTTTATGGCCTAGATTATGGTGTTAGCTTTGCAGATATATATACCTATCTCCAAATGTGTTGTTATATGCATTAAATATATATAGATTTTTGTATGGCAACCATACCTCAGTAAAGTGATTTCTAGAGTTAATAAAAACATATCTTTGTATGTCCTGAGGAAAAAAAAAAGTAACCCCATGCACTAGAGCATTCCAAATTGCTCACTTCCGTTCTTTAGTTTTAATACATTAATGTCAGCAACATTCAGGGAGTGTACTTTCCGGATACTAATTGTGCTGATAAGGGAAAAGTGACTCAATCTGCTTTAAGCTTGAATTATTGGAATTAAAGAATTCATTAAAATCTCTATATAAGCCCTACTGGGAGAAAAACCACATTCTTTTTTGCAGCTAGCTTTGTTCAAATCATTCACTGGAGATGTAAAGGAACATTACCTATTTTATGATTTGTTTTAAACTTCACCCTTGAGTGAAATAAATGGTTTCTTTAGCCCTTTTTTTTCTGAATGTATTTTTATCTTTCTCTCTTTGGAGGCTAGCAAAAAAAAAGCATAAGTTATTTACTTTGTGGTTAATCTACAGGCATTTCCTATGCCAAGCTGTGAAAACCATACGTTCATTTATTTAAACAATACCTGGAAACATCTACTGTATGCTGGACCCTGTGCTAGAAGTGGGAGGTGCCTCAGTCATTATCTTGTCATCCAGAGAGATAACAAACTTTAAAGTATGGGACATGAATAAGAATGACATTTTAGAGGGAGAAGGAAATTGAGCAAGGAATCTCAGGAGGCTCTGCAAGTAAAGTAGAAATAATTCAATTAAATTGCCGATGGAAAAATAAAAGAGACAGATGATAGATACATATAGATATACATCAGCTCTTTATGTCTACATTTCTCCATGTATTTATCAATGTACATATGCAGGCACTCTCTCTGTATCTATCTCTTTCCTGTTGATTCTGTTTCTCTGGAGAACTCTAACAGGTCCACGAAGCACAAGAGAAATAGCCCTAGTTCTTCCTGAGCAGTGTTTGGAAACACACTCATGCAAATAATTCATTTCGGAAAGTAATTCATAGAATCAAAGTGGGTAGCTTGGGAAGAATGAAAAAAAACCAAAAACCTAAGGCAAGGATGAATAATTGAGCTGCTCACTTTTCAGCAACTGATGCTAAATCTAACTGGGACTCTAAGAAACCATTTAGAATATGTCTCAGAAAGGTCTCTGGGAGGCCTGGTGGAGTCGGCCCCTCCCCTGTTTGTCAGTGACACCCCAGGAGGACTGAGCCCCTCAGACTTACTCATGCTGCACGCTGTTGCAGCAGGGAGGCCACAGGCCAGAGCAAACAGCCACGGTGTACCTGAGAGCAGGTACCTGGGCTATAATTATGTCCATCTGGTTGGTGCCACAATAACCGGATTGGAAAAGAGGGCCATGAGACGGATGAAGACAGGACACAAACATTCCACTAGGGCCATGGAAGTTCTGTGCAAAGCAGATAGTGGAATAAGCACCACTTTTTGAATCAAAAGGCTTAAGCTTGGATCCCAATTTGGGGAAATAGCAGAGAAAGCACAGAAAATGGAAGGATTTTTTTTTTTAAAGAGGACAGAGGTTGATCTGATTTGATATTGTTTTCCGTCCATGGACTTTGTTATGATTTCCACTTTGTGCTGGAGGCTCCCGTACTTTCCGTTTCACCTTCAGTGCAGAATGTGGGCGTTCTAGCATGATGTCAATCCCCGTGGAGGGCGGTGAGGATGCGAGAGGGTGCAGGGCCGCGGGAAGTGTCAGGAATCAGGGCGCCCGGGGTCCGCTTCTCCTCACCACTTACCAGCAGCATGCCCCTGGTCTAGCCCTTGTTCTTCTGAACTTCTTTTGTGAAAGAGAAGACTTTCATGGACTCTGCCCTACAGGAAAAAAAGTAAGTCTTGTAACACGGTCACAAAAGGGAAGGGGAACTGCACACGCCACCCATGCTCCCCTCACGCTTGAGTGAAAGTCTATAATCTTATGCAGGTCCCAATCCACTGCACAAATGAGTCTGGCAAAATGCCTCCAAGCTCCTTAATGCAGTCCCTTTCAAGAGGAAAAAGATTTTCACACATTAAAACAGGAAACACAAATGAGTCATTCTCTCCCTGGTGACCAGACTGCTTATTCGGTAAACATTTTCTCCCCAGAAGGCCTTTTAGAGTCCCTGCTGCGAGCTGTCATTCAACATCTTATTACAGGAAGTCTGAGCAGCTCTGACTCTGGACTAATGGGGTTGTAGCCAATCTATTTTGAGGACAGATTCATTAGATGCTAATTGCACAAAGAGTGTCCAAGTTAATTCCCACCTCTTCTGTTTGATTTTTCCTTGGCCCTAGACAGTAATAGCCAAAATAAATAAATAAATGAATCTATCACCATGGTAACAGAGGAAGCCGTAAAGACTCAATAGAGCTTGACCATGCTAGAGAGAGAGAGAGACTCTGTAGGTTGAAAGTAATTGCATTTTAAACAGGGTGAGTGTCAGCTTTCAGAACAGAAGCTTTGTGCTCAGACCGGGAGATCTTCGAGGATCCTGGACATTCACCCCAGGCTTTGGTAGCCATGTAAGGAGTCCCATTTAAGGGGTTAGCAGATAACAGGCCAGGCAGGAAAAACAAGTGGTAGGTAATAAGTCATGTCAGAACCAGTTGTTGAAATGCAGGAGGTTTCAGAAAGAGAGTAAGAAGTGGTTTGGGGAGCATTTATTCATTCAGTCAGGATACCTTATATATTGCCTGTTATTTCCCAAGTATGATAATCTAAACCCTGGGGATAAAATAGCAAGTAAGACAGACATACACACATGGCTCCAGTCCTTCCGAGCTTGCATTCTTTCAGAGGATAAACACAATGAACAGGCTGGCAAGCAAATATATAAAATAATAATAAACCTCAAGAAGTGTTGACAAGCAAAAGGTTAGGATATGTATTAGAAAAAAAGCTGAGAAAGCTATTTTAATCTGAGTGGTCAGAGAAGGCCCCTTAAGGGAGGACTGACCAGGTGAGCCTGAAATGCAAAGAGCTGGGATGCAACTAGGGATTCGAGCGCCTTATATCAGGGGCCAGAGAACGTGTGCCGCCTTGAGATGTCAGTGCCATAGTCTGCAGGTGGAACCCTAGGTTGTCACCCCAAAGCAGGTCGGAATGGCCTGCATGCAGTGAGGGGCCTTAGTCCCTGTCATCACTGCTTCCACGGGCAGCAGACCCCACGTCAGGCTCTGATAGCCTGATGGCTTCCAGTTTCCTGATTGTGGCTGAGAGGGCTGGGGAGGAGGGGCAGAAGGGAACAGGATCTCAGAAAAATGTCGGGATAAAACGTGAAGTGAGATGATGAGCTAGGACGACCATAGCAGGGGGCAGTGTGTCAAACTGGCTAGTGGAAGAGAAGGCCTGGAAAGTTCCAGAGGCATGACGTAGTGCCCATGTTGGTTTTCACAGACTTGCTGGAGGTTGTTGTGTGTGACGGTCAGGTTTGTTTTAAGGACCAGGATGAATTCTCATCAAATTGCTGATTTGGGCTACCAGAAGTCTCGACGTCCAATTTCTTTCCTTCTGTGTTCTCATTCCTACCCAGCCTTCAATCTTTGCTGTAATGTACTGAAAACATAATTATGCAAATCAGACATAGGAGTAGTTCTAGGCGGGGGAGAATGATGGCTTTAGATTCCCCTGACTGGCAAGTCAATGAAACCCTTTAAAAAACAAACAAAACCTTCATCACTGGAAAATTGGGAAAATAACTAACCAGAGATGGTGAAAATCAATCCAGGAGGGAAACAGGAAAGAGAGAAATGGTACACGACTGGGGGCTACATCACAGTTTTCCTTGCCAGAATGAACTGAAACGGGATAGAAAGTAAATGGAAATTCTGACAGATTCTAGAAATATCTCCTCACTTTAGGACTGAGGCTAAAGGTAGAAGCAGGTAATGAAAGAGAGAAAAACCCTCCCTGTGGAATCGTACCCTCCTGGAATCCAAAGCCTGGAAGGAATGAGCATATCACAGGGACTATCACATGCAGAGCCCCTTGGAGCATGGTGAGAGAGGGGCTGCCCAGTGAGGGGGACCAGTTTCCCAAATAAGAAACCTCTTTGGAGGGCTGGGGACCCGAAGTCAGGACATGGCATGCAGCTACAGCCATGCACAGATGAATGATAGCAGACGCAGGGATGCTGCGTGTCTGACAGACCGCGGGTTTCTTAGTGGAAATTGTTCAATCATTATAGTGAAAAAACTCCTCTGGGTATACTTTGACCCTAACTTGTTTCTCATCTACCAAAGGCCACAGGTGATGGGCTCATACTACAGATGAATCATTCAGACAGAAACACTAGGGTATAAAAGGCAAACACGGAGGGAAGCCCACGTGTCTGTCATTGGCAGCTCCGAGCATGGAACCACAGAGGGAAAGGATTCTGAAAGGTAACTTGGGAGGGGAAGGAGACTTTGGAAAGAGGCAAGGTGGCGCTGAGCTGACCACAGCAAACGCAGCACAGAGGTTTCCTACAGACGCTCCTGTACCATGGAAAATTCAGACCATCTGCAATTTTCACAGATGTGGATGAAATAATTTTGGATATAAATGTACAGTCATTAAAATGATAAAGGAGATGGTGTGTGTGATATTCGGATACATTGTTATCTTAGCTGAGAAGCAGATCCTTTGGGAAGCATTCGTAGGCAGGGGCTTTATTTGTAAGGTGATCTAAAGCATCTAAAGAAGCCTCAGTTGGGGAACTGAGAAATGAGGCAGGAAAGGGGAAAGGAAGATAACTAAAAAATGTGCTGTTGAGCAGGTTCTACTCTTCTTGGGGGTGGGGGGCAAAGCCCTGGAATCTCAGAAGGACAGTGCAGAGCTCGTGTTTGAACTGTCCTTCCCAGTGACGCTCTTCATTCATCACCAACTGCAGGCTGCTCACGTGACAGTCAGCCCCCAGCACTGGGCTCCCCTCCCCACCGGTGGGCTGCAAATCTGTGATCATTCAATAGGTATTTGTTGTCTCAGGCTGCTAAGATTTGTGTGAAACAGTGTCACAGCAGAAATCTGACTGATTTCATATAGCAGGCAGTGAATCGATTTGGTAAGCCTGACTTTGAAAAACAAGGCACTTTCTTTGGCACGGATACCCAAGGACAAAATCTGAGCTAATTTTATGAAGCTTATTAACTTTATAAAATATTGGCTTACAAAGTGATGTGATATTGCTTCCAAGAACTTTGCCATTTCTCTTTTAGAGGTTAAATCTGAACTTTTGTGTATTTTGGTGAAAAGAAATAGGTGGTCCTTTAGTCTTGTTTCAAATATATTCAGAACTCGATTTGCTGGTGGAATTTAAGTATACATATAATTCATTTCTTTGGCCAAAGAGTGATGGGACTTCCAACCATTCATTAAAAGGCAGGAGCCTGTGAGCGTCACAGACACACCTGTGGGCTCACGTCCATTCCCTCAATGGCTTTGTACATGCCAATTTCATCTTTAAGGATACAAACAAACCAGCATCCTCAATTCCTATCAAACAAGGGGTTCCCTGTTTCCCTGGCTACGGCGCTGGGTTGAAGAATACAAATGGACAGTGTCAGGGGCTGTTGTCATTTGTGATACCATGTTGTGAGAGCTCCTCCATTTTCTATACTCACCACAAACTTCTACCCTCTCCCTCTCTTTCCTTCTTCCCCCCCTCTCTGCTAGAGCATGAGAACAAGGAAGTTAGGCAGTGGAAAATTACCTGACCTTCGCCAGTAGAAAAACACCCGCCATTTTGTTTTAAAGACTCCATCTTGTTGTTTACTTCTTCTTAGCCATTTCCCCGCCACAACTTCCCGCCAGTACGGCTGCGCATGTGCACCACTCAGTATGAGATTGGACTCTGTAAGATCGCCTCATTATCATAATAGGCAACCAATCAGAGATTGCCACACTAGCCACACCCGCTCCTCCTCTATATAAGCAGTGTTTGCTTCCTCAATAAACGGAGCTTGACAAAACACTGCAGGCTCTCTGTGTCATTTTGTCTCATCCCATTTCATAGGTGGTCGCGGCTCTCCTCGGGGTCTTTCCACGTCTTAAGAAGCCCTCGCTGGCGAGGACAACTGGCGCCCAACGTGGGGCCCGAGGATCGTAGTCCGCCTACCTAGAAGAGAAAGTAGTCGCACGTGCGCAGGATTCATCGGGCTATCAGCTCGAGAGCCGCCCGATCGGTGACGACGAAAACGGACGGCTAACAGGTAGGTCCATTCGGACGTTCTCTTAACTCAAAATGGGACAGGAACTGTCTAAGGAGGCGCAGTTCTTAAAAGATATTCAACAGTGCCTCCGAGAGAGAGGGGCATATGTTAAAAAACAGGATCTCTTGAAGTTTTTTCAATATATCCAGGAAGTTTGTCCCTGGTTCCCTCAAGAAGGAGTTATAGACCCTAAACGCTGGGACCGTGTAAGACTTTGCCTTCAGGCGCACTATGAGGCTGTCGGACCTGAAAAGGTCCCTATTCAAACCTTTTCATACTGGAACATGATAAATGACATTTTCTCTCATGCCAAAAAACTTTCACCCCTCTGCAGCTCAAGCTGTTGTCTCCGCCACTAAATTTCTTACTACCACTCCTACTCCGTCTCGAGCGCCCTCTAGACACACTGTTGTAGACATCCCTCCTGAGGACCCTCCTCCCCCATCTTCTTCTCCTCTCCCACCTCCGCTCTCCTCTCCCCCTTCGCCTGTCCCCTCTGAACGTCCCTCTGAGAATCCTCCACCCGCGTCCATTTATCCCGCGCTCCCCATACAACCTCCTGCCTCAATGTGTTCTAATGATGAGCCTCTCCCCCCAAGAGACTCACCCGCTCATCATCCTGCAAACCCAAATCACCCCCCTCCATATGGTGGCCACAACCTCTCCTACCCCCTCCATTTTCATCAACCTCCACCTCTCTGTGCTCCTGTCATAGACCCACAGCTTCGCTCCCTAATCTCTCATTCGCAGGCTGCACTTACTTCTGACATAAAAGACCTTAAAAACATGATTCAACTACAGACCGAGCGCAACGCTCTCGTTAAAGAACTCCAAGGCCTTCAACTCTCGCTTACCCAGCCTGTCAGCTCTCTTAACCTTCCCCAACACTTCAATCCGGTTCCTTCTTACCCTCCTAAACCTCATAAAAAACTCTCAGCCCCTAAGCATAAAACTCCCTTTGTCTTTCCCGTTTGCACCCGTTCCTCAGATAACCCTGCCGCTGCCGACGGCTCATCTGCCGCGGCTGCCGCCGCGCCATTTGATAGTGAAAGTAATCATTCTCTCCGCCTGCGCTCCTCTTCCTCCGAAAATGAAGCAGAGGAAGACGCAAAAAATAATTCCTCCTCTGATGATGAAAGCCACCCCCCTCCTCTCGTTTTACGGCGTCCTCGTTCGCTGCGTTTCAAACACCTTAAAGAATTACAACACGCAGTCGCCCACTATGGTCCTACTGCTCCTTTCACTCTATCGCTTTTAGATTCCATCTGTGAATCTCTTCACCCCACTCCGTCTACCTGGTTCCACCTAGTAAAAGCTGTCCTTTCTAGAGGGGACTATCTCCATTGGAAAACTGATTATGATGATCGCTGCCGTTCGTTTATCAGTAGTATGCCCTCTGCTCAAAAAAGAGCTGAGCATTGGAACATCAATAAGCTTTTAGGTACCGAGCCTTATGCCGATCCTGAAAGACAAAAACAATTCAGCCAGGCCATCTTAACCCAAGTACAGGCGACAGCTTTAGCGGCCTGGAAAAACCTCCCTACTAAAAGTTCCACTTCTTCCCTATCCAAAATTAGACAAGGAACACAAGAATCCTATACAGATTTTGTAGGCCGCCGAACGCATTTTCGGCCCCCAAGAAAGTGAAAGCCCATTCGTTCTCCAATTAGCATATGAAAACGCTAATCCTGCTTGCCAAGCAGCGCTCCGTGGGAACCGCCGAGGAAAATCCCTTACAGACTTTATCAAACTCTGTTCAGGGATTGACTCAGCTTCACATGCCATCGGCATTGCAATTGGAGCAGCCTTATCCTCTAATAAACCCAATGTCTGTTTTAAATGTAAACAACCTGGACATTGGGCTAAAAATTGCCCTATGGCCACACAAGGGCAAGGACAAACCCAAGCCACTCAGAAAACAATTCCCAGCCCTGTTTTACCAGCTACCGTTTGCCCCAAGTGCCGTCGCGGCAAACATTGGGCTAATCAATGCAAATCTAAAACAGATATTGATGGACAGCCCATCAATCAAGGTCCACAGATTTCCCAAGCTTTGACACCTCACCAACAGCCTTCGGGAAACGGGCCATGGGGCCAGCCCTCAGCCCCTCCCCAACACCAATCTGCCCCGAGGGCATTAGGGCACAATCCTTGCAGCGCGCCACCCCAGGGAGCGCAGGCCTGGACCTCGGTCCCTCCTCCCACACAATATTAACCCCTGAAGAAGGACCAACAATCATCCCCACAGGAATCCATGGGCCCCCTCCCCAAGGCACGTTTTTCCTTATCATTGGACGAGCTTCATCTACCCTCAAAGGTCTTGTAGTTCATCCTACTCTAATTGACAATGACTATACAGGAGAAATCAAACTTATTGTATCCTCCCCAAAAGCAGCTACTCTTCTGTCTGCAGGCACTCGCATTGCACAAGCTCTTCCCCTACCTTTATCTTCCTCCACCTATCCTTCTCAGAGTAGTTACCGAGGAACCTCCGTCCCCGGTTCCTCAGATGTCTATTGGATGCAAAAAATTACTACTAATAGGCCCACCCTCCAGCTTAAACTTGATGGAAAAACCTTTCAAGGCATATTAGATACTGGAGCTGACGCTACAGTCTTATCCCAAACCCATTGGCCTCAATTATGGCCCTTACAGCCCTCATTAACCCATTTACAAGGCATTGGCCAGTCCAGCAATACTTTACAAAGTTCAAAATTTTTAAAATGGGAAGATTCTGAAGGAAACAGTGGCCTAGTTCGCCCTTTTGTAGTCCCTGGACTCCCCGTTAACCTGTGGGGAAGAGACATTTTAGAACAATTAGATGTTGTCCTTTGCAGTGGTAATGAATTTGCCTCCAGGCAACTGAAAAAACAGGGGTGGTCCCCTGGGTCAGGACTAGGAAAAAACTTACAAGGCAACCCCAGCCCCATAATAGTCACTCAAAAAACGGATAGAACAGGTTTAGGGTACCCCCAAACCCCTCAAAATTTTTCATAAGGGCTATTGACACTCCTGCACCTTGGGCTGATGCTATCACTTGGAAAAGTGATGAGCCAGTCTGGGTTGATCAATGGCCCCTCTCTTCTCAAAAAGCCCAAGCTGCTTATCAGTTGGTGCAGGAACAACTAGAAGCAGGACACATTGAACCCTCTACCTCCCCATGGAATACCCCCATCTTTGTTATTAAAAAGAAATCAGGCAAATGGAGACTTTTACAAGATCTCAGAAAAGTAAATCAAACTATGCAAATTATGGGGGCCTTGCAACCAGGTATCCCCTCCCCCATCGCCATCCCTGTTGATTTCCACAAAATTGTCATTGATTTAAAAGATTGCTTTTTCTCCATACCCCTACACCCTCACGACAAAAAGAGATTCGCTTTTAGTGTCCCTGTTGTCAACTGCGTAGGCCCTATGCCCCGCTTTCAATGGAAGGTCCTCCCCCAAGGAATGGCTAACAGTCCTACACTCTGTCAAAAGTTTGTTGCTCAAGTCATTGATCCATTCCGCTCACAATACCCTCATATCTACCTCATCCATTACATGGACGACATCCTCTTGGCCGGACCTAACCATTCTGAAGTCCTCTATTTATCACAATTAATTATAAAAGCCTTAAGGGATCAAGGACTTCAAGTAGCTCCCGATAAAATTCAGTTACAACCCCCCCATACCTTTTTAGGCTTTGAACTATTTCCCTATAAGGTAAAAACACAGAAACTCACCATTAGGACAGGACACTTACAAACTTTAAATGATTTCCAAAAGCTTTTAGGAGACATAAATTGGCTACGTCCTTACCTCCATATTACTACAGGAGACCTTAAACCTCTATTTAATATTTTAAAGGGGGATTCTGACCCCACGTCAAGCAGAAGCCTCACCCCTGAGGCTCAGGCTGCTATCGATAAAGTTTCCACAGCTATCCAGCAACAAGGAGTTTCTTACTATGATCCCACAAAACCTCTGCTCCTAATATTGTTTCCTTCCACTTTTACCCCTACTGGAATTCTTTGGCAACAAGGACCTCTGTATTGGATACATCTCCCCGCCTCTCCCTCAAAAATCCTTACTACCTACCCTTCTCTTATGGCGGCCCTAATCATAGAAGGAAGAACAGCCACCCGAAAACTCTTTGGGAGAGACCCTTCATCCATTGTCACTCCCTATGCAGAAAAACAAATAGAATGGCTTATGCAGAATGAGGACTCTTGGGCACTGGCCTGCATTGGCTTTCTGGGAACATTCTCATGCCATCTTCCCTCCGATAAGCTACTTCAATTTTTACAAACAACTCCACTTGTATTCCCCAAGGTTACTTCTTCTCGGCCTATTCCAAATGCCTTGCTGGTCTTTACTGATGGCTCTTCCACAGGTCTTGCAGCCATCCATTCATCTAAAAACCAAAAAACTCTCCAGACACCTTTTAAGTCCGCGCAGCTTGTGGAGCTATACGCTGTTCTGCAGGTGTTTATAGATCTCTCAGATCAGACCTTTAATCTATATACTGACAGCTCTTACGTTGCCCAATCTGTACCCCTTTTAGAGACTACTCCCTATATCAAACCTTCTACTAATGCATCTCCTTTATTCTGTGACATACAAAGGCTTATACTAACACGGAGACATCCCTTTTTTATAGGACACATAAGAGCCCATTCCAATTTACCAGGACCCCTAACTAAAGGAAATGATACTGTTGACCAACTTACAAGATTAGTGGCTCATGTATCTACCTCTACCCCCCTCACCCAAGCACAAGAAGCTCATAAGTTACACCACCTAAATGCTCAAACCCTTCGTCTTCAATTTAAAATTACTAGAGAACAAGCTAGGGCTATTGTAAAAAACTGCCATAATTGTGTCATGTTTCTCCCTGAGCCTCATTTGGGAGTCAATCCCAGAGGGCTTATCCCCGGAGAGTTATGGCAGATGGATGTCACTCACATCCCCTCCTTCGGTAGTCTAAAGTATGTTCATGTTACCATTGACACATTCAGTAGTTTTATCTTTGCCTCCCTGCAGAGCGGTGAAGCTGCCAAACATGTCATTTCTCATGTCCTCCAATGCCTCACTGTGCTAGGAGTTCCTAAATGTATAAAAACAGACAATGGTCCTGGGTATACTGCTAAAAACTTCAAAGAGTTTTGCCATTGCCTCCAAATAAAACATCTTACTGGCATTCCATATAATCCTCAGGGACAGGGGATTATAGAGAGAGCTCATCAAAAGGTTAAAAATCAAATTTCTAAACAAAAAGAATCATCCACAGAGCTCTCTAACTACTATAAAAATCCTAAAAATCTTCTCAATCATGCACTGTTCGTCCTCAACTTCTTATCAGTGGACGAACAAGGCAAGTCTGCAGCAGACAGACTATGGCATCCGGCCACCAAAGATACTTATGCTCAAGTCCTTTGGAAGGACCCCATAACTAATCAGTGGCACGGACCCCATCCAGTACTTATATGGGGAAAAGGACACGCATGTGTCTATGATCAAGAACATCAATCAGCCAGATGGCTACCTGAAAGACTCATCAAATGTGTTAATGACACTCCATCCAGGGAAAGCAAACCCTGAGATTTCCCTCTTTTTGCCTTACAGAAAAATGCTGCTACTATTGCTTCTGCTCTGGCCGCCTCTCGTCCTTAGCACCCCCAAACAGCCATCCCCTCATCAATTATTCAACTACACATGGCAAGTTATTAATGAAGCAGGAGATGTTGTCCATTCCATCTCAAGCGTGAGTTCATCCACCCCCTGGCCCACCTTAACCCCTGATTTGTGCAAACTTGCTCTTGGTGCCTTGGATTCAGGATGGGGCACCAGCCACCTGCTAGCCCCTTCCACTTCTACACCCCCCGATGACCGCAGTACCACTGGCACTAAAGGATACTGTTCTAATTCCATACGGCGACAAGAGCTAACTAAAAATCTCTCCAACCTAACCCGATCATGGAAAGATCTTGGGCCTAGATACATCCAAGGCTTTTATGTTTGTCCCGGACTTCATAGAGATCGGGGACTTAATTACAAATGTGGTTACCAATCAGATTATTATTGTGCCTCATGGGGCTGTGAAACCACCGGAGACACCTATTGGCACCCTTCTTCCAGTTGGGATTACATAATTGTCAAGACAGCCCTACCCTCTATGCCGCCTCAAGAATCCTTTAAAAACTGGAGCACTCCCCTCTCTATTAGTTTTACTAATCAAGGTAAAAAACAGGATTGGACTACTCGCGGCTTTGAGTGGGGGCTCCGTTTATATGCGGACGGCCACGACACTGGACTCCGCTTCAAAATTAAACTTATCAAAACTCCTCCTAGCATCACTCATGTGGCAGCAGGTCCCAACAAAGTACTTAGTGCTGGGAGCTCAAACCGCTTAGCCCCTCTCCCCCCAACCCTTAACAATACCACCCTCTTCTGAACAAACTCTCCTCAACATGCTTAAAGAATCGTGGAACTTACTCAACTCCACGCAGCCCGACACAGCCTCTAATTGTTGGCTTTGCTTCCACTCCTCTCCACCATTCTATGAGGGTGTAGCAGTTCTTGCTAACCTTGTGCCTACCAACAACACCCAAGACATGTTTAGATTTCAAGCCTCTCACAAAGAAGGATTAACCCTGACTCAGTTATCAGGGATAGGAACATGTGTTCATAGCCAATTTGTTAACCCACCCCAGGAAATCATGCCGTTATGCAATCAAACCTTCACTCCCTCTCCCTATGACTCCTATATACTTGCTCCTAATGGGACATATTTTGCCTGTGCCACTGGCCTTACTGCTCATATTTCTGTCCAAGCATTGTCTACTCACCATGATTTTTGTGTTCTAGTTCAATTAATCCCCAAGATTGACATCTACTCAGCAGACCAGTTCTTCCCTCTCCTAGGTGAAGACTCCAGCCGTCGGATCAAGAGAGAACCTATCGCTGCCGCCACCCTAGCCCTTGTCATTGGCCTTGGTGCTGTGGGCGCTGGAACAGGCATTGCCTCCCTTATTGTTTCTGACCAACAGTACAATAGACTCGCTGCGGCCATAGATGCAGATTTAACTGAAATTCAAAAAGGCATTACAGCACTCACTGAGTCACTCCAGTCACTAGCTGAAGTAGTTCTCCAGAATAGACGAGGCTTAGATCTTCTCCTCCTCCAACAAGGAGGCCTCTGTGCAGCTCTCAAGGAGGAATGCTGCTTCTATGCAGATAAAACAGGCATAGTAGAAGACAGCATGAAAAGAGTCAAAGATAGCTTAGAGAAACGCAAAAAAGAAAGAGAGCAAAATGAAAGTTGGTATCAGAACTGGTTCTCCACCTCTCCCTTTCTAACCACCTTACTCCCCTCTATTCTTGGCCCCTTACTTGGACTCCTTCTGCTTATTTCATTTGGCCCTTGGGCCCTACGGAAGCTCACACAGTTCGTAAAGGATCAAATAGATGATCTACGAACCAAGCCTATCCAAGTCCACTATCATCGCCTGGACCTCACCGAGCGGGGGCTAGATGACTACAATGGTATCTGCCCAAATGACACCCCTGTCTTTTGAGACGCTAGAACCTACCAAGCAGCCTCAAAGCGTCAAGATCCTGAGAGCCCATGGCGAGAATGTGTGTAACAGAGCCTATGTGCCAAAAACTACGCAGATTTGGCTTTCAGTGCGGGAAAAATAGTCAAAGACGGGTAAGATCTAGCAAGTACAATAGCAACCTAAGACAGAGACTAAGCCTTAGCTGCTTAAGTTCCTCCATGACGGGTAAGCATTGTACCTCTGCTGGACAACCTAAGACAGACATTTTTCCGAAAGCCCGAATCCTGCGATGCACACAAAGCCTGCCCGCTGCAGCCACACGCAGCCTAAGACCGGCCTCAGTTTCCGCCCCTCAAAATATAAAAGTAAGGGGGAACTGTCAGGGGCTGTTGTCATTTGTGATACCATGTTGTGAGAGCTCCTCCATTTTCTATACTCACCACAAACTTCTACCCTCTCCCTCTCTTTCCTTCTTCCCCCCCTCTCTGCTAGAGCATGAGAACAAGGAAGTTAGGCAGTGGAAAATTACCTGACCTTCGCCAGTAGAAAAACACCCGCCATTTTGTTTTAAAGACTCCATCTTGTTGTTTACTTCTTCTTAGCCATTTCCCCGCCACAACTTCCCGCCAGTACGGCTGCGCATGTGCACCACTCAGTATGAGATTGGACTCTGTAAGATCGCCTCATTATCATAATAGGCAACCAATCAGAGATTGCCACACTAGCCACACCCGCTCCTCCTCTATATAAGCAGTGTTTGCTTCCTCAATAAACGGAGCTTGACAAAACACTGCAGGCTCTCTGTGTCATTTTGTCTCATCCCATTTCATAGGTGGTCGCGGCTCTCCTCGGGGTCTTTCCACGTCTTAAGAAGCCCTCGCTGGCGAGGACAGGACAGTGGGCAGCACAGGGTACTAGTCGTAGTACAACAATCCTGGAAACCTGTCTTCCTGTCCCAGGGTTTCCAGTAATTAGGTTGGAGATATTGGGGAATTCATATCCATTGTCTGGTTTTCATATTTCCAGCTGTGTAACTGAAGAAGTAGAATGGAGCTGTGGATTTTACTCCACAGTTCGTTGGTACTTGGGCACAGCCAGTGGACAAGAAGAGATGGGGAAGAGGAGACTGGAGTGACGGACCAAGATCTGGAAACTTCACTCTCGATTCAACCAGATAAAAATCCATTTTTAATAGACATGTTATGTTGAGGCCATAGATAATGTGTTAATGAGAGCTCCACGACAAAAACACATTTAAAATCCATTAGCCTAAACAATTTCCAATATCCTTTCTACACTAAAATCCTCACAGACCCAAGAAAAGATAATGATTATGAGTTTGAAGGTGAAAATGACTTTTTTTGCTCCTTCATTTAAGTTTCAGTTTGAATTTCACTTTGAGGAAATGGGAGTTCTTTATACTGAGCAATCTCTCTCATTCCATCTTGGGTTTTAGGTTTGCGGTACCCCATTCCCCTGTTTATTATGTCAACAGCATGCTCCAGATATGATGTAGATATATTCTTGTTTTAGAAAAGTATGTAAGCAATTACAATCTACAATTTATGCCATACCTTAACTGGTAATAACTGTGATTCATTTTACAATGGCTGTTGTAATTGAACCATTAAAATTCCATAACAAACTACTGCTCACGACCATTAAACTGAAACAGTGCATGTTTGGAAAATTTTTTTAAATAGTGAGAACTGTTCTGTTAGCTCTTTGCTTTGTTGAAAGAATATTAAGCCTCCTGCTAATAGGTTCCAAGAGAGACTAGTTTCTCTAAAGTCGTAGCTTAATCAAATATTTGTTAGTGAAAATTACTGACAAGATATAACTTTCTGAATTAAAAAATCCTTATTGAAGACATAAAGGATATACAAAAATACATACTATTATTTAAAATAAATTAACCAAAGATGATTAGGCCAAGTAGTTTAATCAAGTGATACAAGGAAGAATGTTGACTTGTACAAAGAAGTAGAAATTACATGTGTACGGAGCAAATGCAGGACTCAGCTGGTAGGCCAAATTCATCTCCCCTACTTCACAAGTTTTCCATTTAACCTTGGAAGAACACTTGATGTTTCTGGTTTCAAGGTCTCTCATCTATCAACAGAACTGGATGGGCTACATATTCTATGAGACATCTCTAGTTCTAAAGGTATATAATGAGCCTGATACACTGTTCATTAAAAAGTGCTATTTACTTCAACCTCAACACTGAATCAAATCTTTTCAGGCCCATGTTGGTGTTAAAAATTCCTTTAACATATCTCAGCTTTTGGTGCAAAGGCCAACCTCAACACTGCCATATGTAGTTTCCCATACAGCTAGAAAGATTTAAGGAAGGGGATCTCTGCGTTTGGATATAGATCTTTTTAAGAGGCCTAAGTACAATGAATGGGTCCATTATATTCTGTGATCTTTAGTTCCATCATCTGAATATTGGGGAAAGTCCCATTCTGTTTGAAGAGTTTCTGTGAGGAATAAAGTACATAATGTAAAATATTACATTTTCTGGTATAGGTGCTTGACAAATTATGGCTGTTCATGGTATAATTTTGAGGTTAATAGTATAAAAACTTTAGCAGTATACACATGTATGCTAATTATTGCAGGCACTGAAGTTATTTGTTTAGCAATAATATTTAACAAGGTACACTGTCTAAAGTTGATCAAAATAAAGCTCAAAATGTCTTAGATCCAATGAGAAGTTTGTTAGCTCACATAATGATGAAGAGCAAGAATACAGCCAGAGACAGCTTCATTAAGGGCTAACTGCCACCTGTAATAATTCATCCATGTCTCGTCTTTGCATCATTCCAGTCAGTGGCTTTATTTATATTCTACTGCTTTTGCTACTTGGTAGGGACTTGACCACTTCCACCTTCCAGGCTCAACCCTTTAAGCTTCATAGCTAAAAAGGAATGGAACTTCTTATGTTGAGGAATGATTCAAATAATTCTGGAATAGAGCTCAGATTAGCCTTGCCTGGGTCAAATATCCATCCCTCAAAAGAATCACTGTGGCCAAGGAGTGGAGAACGCTCATTAAACAAGTTAGAGCCACTTGTCCATTTGCATTCTTCAACCTAGCCCCATAGCCAGGGAAGCAGGGAACCCCTTGTATGATGGGGATTGAGGATGCTGGCTTGTATGTACCCTTAAAAATGAAGTTGGCATGTACAAAGCCACTGAGGGAATGGACAAGAGTCCATAGGTGTTTCTGTGATACCCGCCAAGCCTGTATATATCTATATCTATATCTATATATCTATATATCTATATCTATATCTATATCATCTATATCATCTATATCATCTATATATCTCTATATCTCTCTATCTCTATATCTCTATCTATATATCTATATCTATATCTATATCTATATCATCTATATATCTATATATCTATATCTATATCTATATCTATATCTATATATCTATATCTATATCATCTATATCATCTATATATCTATATATCTATATCTATATCTATCTATATCTATATCTATATCTAATCTATATCTATATCTATAGTTTAACCTACTCTTCCCAGGTGTATCTTGCTGTTTCATCAACCCTAAGAGCCATTGTGAGTCCCTTTCGGCAAAATGAGGTTATGGCTTCCTTGAGCCCTTTGCAGACAGCCCTGATGGATAGGGAACAGGAGCTGAGCATTTCTGTGGGGAGTGTAGTACTGTGGGCTCTAGGATTCTAGTCTTGGATTTGTTCCCCCGCCCCAACATAGGACTTTGGGGGCATTTCCTCTTTCTGATGCTTAGTTTCCACATCTATAGTATGAGAAGTCTCCAAGATAGGGTCTTTCCAGTTCTTTTTTCTCTAAATTTACATATATCTCTGTTGTCTGAATCAAATATACATATGAGAGCTTCTTCCATTAACACATCTTCTGACATTATCTTTTTTCTAACTGAGAAATTATTTCATCTCTCTCTCTCTTATTTTTTAAGCTTTAGGTGTATTTCCTCTAGTTAAACAAGTTAGAGCCACTTGTCCATTTGCATTCTTCAATCTAGCCCGATAGCCAGGGAAGCAGGGAACCCCTTGTATGATGGGGATTGAGGATGCTGGCTTGTATGTACCCTTAAAAATGAAATTGGCATGTACAAAGCCATTGAGGGAATGGACAAGAGTCCATAGATGTTTCTGAAATATTAAAAAAATAAGCTCAATATCTGAGCCACTAGGAAGCCACCATCAATTACTATTATTTCCTGAGAAAGGCTTTCAGTTTTCTTCTTAAGCTCCTGGACCTTGTATGGGATAAATCCATGTGTTTAATCTTGGACTTTGATTTACTCTTTGAGGTCTTTCTTCTCTTCCCTCTTGTCCTACTATCTCTTAAAAGTGGTCTTCAAAATGTTCAGTTTTCCAGCGATTGCACAGGTTTTCATTATTCTCATAGATTTCAGAATTCACAAAACCATGTACATAGGATTGTCAGATGTCTTGTGCGTCTACTTTAAATGGATACCTAGAAGTGGAAGCACAGAGCGTATATTCCATATCTATACTTTTGTAGGATAGTTTTTCACTGGAGAGAATTCATAAAATTATTAGAGAATCTGGACTTCTAGCAGAATGACTGTGTTCCTTTTTTATAGAGACCCTAATTCTACATTTGTGACCAGAAAAAAAACATGTGTGAAACGAGAGAGATACTGTGATAAAAAGATGGTGATTTCCTGTTGACTTTTTCTTTACTTCCACCAAATTTAAACTTCCAGGAAGCAGAAACTGTGCCTAATTTATTCATGGTTATTTCTCCAGAGCCTAGTGGAGCCGGACACATAGGAGATACTCCACAAATAAGTATTGGGAGAGAAATTGCAGGGCCACTCTTGTAGGCGTTGAGCTACAAGCATAGTGCTTTCCCATAGTCAATAATACTTCACTACCATTTCCTCTGCATTTCTCCATAGCTCATCACAGTGAAGACAAGAAGAAACAGCTCTTGATTTCTAGATATGAAAACTCCACTAGAGAGATCTGAGGTTTCAATCCCAATTCTTTGTAGTTTATTTTGCTGTGTTATAGGAGTCGCTCCTCTCTGCCCGGTGCTGGCTCCGCAGTACAGGGGCTGGTGCTTCCCCACCCTGGCCACCCGCTAAGTGCCTCTTGTGCCAAGAACCCTCCTGGAACGTCATGGGAGCTTTCCCTGTGGGGTGGCCAAACCACTAGCCGTGTGAGAACGGGGAGCTTTCACTCATAGCATCATCGTCATCACTGTCGTCCTCATCTGCCCTCATGCACATCCATACAGCGTCAGTGATAAAAACGCTCACGTTTTTCAACTGTTTGCTTTGTACCAGGAATTAACGGAGTAGCTTTATTCGTCTTGGCCCTTGGAGGTAGTTGGTGTTATGTCCCCATCTGAAAAGACTAAGTATCTTGCTGCGGGTCCCCCAGCGCAGAAGGGCCGAGCTGAGCCGAGCGCACCTGCGCGTTCCCTTCAGCCGCGTCTCCCAAGCTGCCCGGGAGTCTGTTCACCGGCTGCTCCTAGCCAGGTCCCGCTCTACCTGCTGTCTGCTTTAATCCGGGTAGGGACCCTACGACGCAAGGGTTTCTAGGACCATTTACACGAGGAGGCAGAGGCACCCGGAGGGAGGGGCACGGCGTTCCCACCCCCACGCAGCCCTTAGCGGAGAAGGGCGGCGGTGTCTCCAGAGCAGCTGCCAGTACCCTCTGCGGGCAGCTTCTGGTTAAACAAACTGCACTGTTGAACGTGCAGTGACTGTCCACTCTACACCCAGTTTACGTGAGCTATTCCACCGAATTCTCATGAAATCCCTAGTGTATAAACAGTAACTATTTCAGGTTTATACACCAGCCAAGTGGAGGCACAGAGATGTGAAGGAGCTCAGACAAGCTTGCAGAACGAGTAATTGACAGAGCTTGGATTTGAACCCCGAAAACCAAGCTAGTCACTGCTGTGCTAAACCACCTCTTTGCTCTGGGGCCGGAAGGACAGATCTCAGTACCCAGGATGGGCGGATGGCTCCACAATATGATAAACCCGCTGTGAGCACGTCCTGTGCAGAATTCGGGTGAGGGGCCAGGTCACCAAGGAAGACAGCTGTGGTAGCCCTCAGGAGCTGCTTCTTAAAGGGCCTGTCACGGGCGCTCCAGGGGACCTCGCTCTCCCACGGCCAGACTTGGTCCCAGCCCCTTCTGTGCTGTTCCTTCCCAGCGAGTTCCTTAGACTCTGGTCCCTTCCTAAGACAGGTATGACCCTAACAGCCGCCCTTACCTGTTTTATGTCCTACAGTGGCTGCTAAGAAGGAGGCTGCCAATAAGCAGCCTCTGCATTTACAGTGGTTTCCCTCCCTCCCTCCTTCCCTCCGGCTCTTCCTCTCTCTTTCTCTCTTGCTCATCCACTTGCTCCTTATTTCTTCCCCTTAATTCTTCTGAAAAGATAAAGAGGGTTTGCTTATTAGAAAAAAAATGTATATGATAATGCCCCTACCCTTGGTTTTTTTTCCTTCCTGGTGAGAGACCCTGTTTCAATAATGAGGCTTCTTGCAAGCATCAAGAAACACACACACACATACACACATATGCACACACAAAGGCTGAGCTTTCATTCAGTGCTACAGAAAGTATTTACATTGCATTACATTATCTCTCTCTTCTCTAAGCCACTGTGTGACACTAAAGAGACACCATTTTCTTCATCCATTCAGGGAATCTGATCTTGAGAGTGGTTAGTGGTAATTCTCTGGGTACTGTTGATGTTGGTGGCTCACTGGAGAATAGTGGCTGGAATTCCCTATGCCAGGTCCAGCGCCCTTCATGCTGCACCAAGTCACCTTTGAACAATCCCAGAACAATATAAGAAGGAGGGAAATGCACCCCTTCCATGCTGCCTGTGTCCATATAGAGCCTACTCTATTATTTATTATATCTATCATCATTTTTATCTGTTAAATGAAGAAGATTTTAAGGTCTAGAAAATTGCTTTATTTCTCATTGTGGAAACTGCTTCTGTATTTGAAACTCACCAAATTAAAACTGTAAAAATTTTTTTCTTTTTTGTACCTCAATCAAACTGATTTAAAATAATAGGCACAAATGTATTCAAATCAAACTATTTCTATTCTCTTTATAAAGTTGGAAAATATTTTAATAAGGCATGAAGGGTAAACCGAACCACAAAAGAGTGAGGAATTAATTTGCTGGTAACCATGTCAATTTTACCAACACGCATATTTGAATGAGGATAGGAAATGCCTTTCAGAGAGAGATATGTGTACTGTATAAATCTTTAGTTGAATTGTAATTAACACTATAAAATGTGGCAAGCTGAAAAAATTGGAATAATAAAATAGGATAGCAGAACTGACTTGCTGGATATTAAAGTTAGAGTGTGAAGGAGCCAATGAGAGTAAAAGGAAACCTTGTTTTATGGACACCTCTCGAAACGCGTCTGTATTAACTGCCTTTCATGTCACATGGCTCAAATCCCATTCTTGGCTCACCTGCTGAGTTGCTGTTCTGAGTGACTCCTAAAATGGAAACTTTCAAGGCATAGCAAAATGAGGGACACTGACATAAAAATCCAAGAAGAAAATAAATCCCAAGTCTTAGCTGCTTATGTGAACTGCTACTTCCTCTGTGCTTCTCCAAAATGGTCAGTATTTGCATCAGGCAGCGGTGAGGTGGGAGGAAGAGCTAGTATTTCTGACCCTGTCAAACATTTACGTTCATCAGCAAGTACACACTGTGTATAGATCATTCATGGTATGTGACAGGGAAAAACATTGCTATAAACACATTTTTCCTCCAATGTGTATGTTTTGCTTTGTTTCCCCCTAGATCATGTAAACTGAGTTGAATGTTTTCAAGGCTACTTGAATTCATGTCAGCTGAATGTCCTGATTTGGGATGGTGATGGAGTTTTTCTTGGAGGATTGGGTACTTCGCTGAGTTATGCTGGTATGGCTGGGGCTCAGGTTGATGCACGCCACACAGGTGTGGCTAATGGAGGTCACACTTCCGTGGGCAGGCGGGGCTGCATTCCATCACACTGACCTTGTAACACCTCTTTCCGATGGCCATGATGAGAATGACCTTGGCTTACTTTTCAGTGAGATAGCTGTTCACCGGTTGGGTGGGACGCTTCTTCCCTGAGGTACCATTTTAGACTAAACTTTTTCTCAAAAAGTGATAAACTTTCCCCATTTGCAATGAGGTGACCTCTCTTGATATATTATAAGCCAGTTTGTTTTCTTAGGTGTAGGTAAGACAGTAAACCCTGAATAGAATTGCATATTTCAGTGTGTGTGTGGACTGTTTAGCCATGACATCGAGATGCAAGCGGTACATGAGGAGAGGCAGGTGGGCCCAGGAAGGTCTGTTGCCTCGGGATGTTTGTTCTCCTGTGTAGCCAGCACTAGCGTACATGCTTCTCTCATTCTTCTGCCTCCATTCAATAACTGCTCCCCTTTCTCTATTGATTTTAGAGCAGTTTTTAATTAGACGTTGATGATTAAATACACATTCATAATTTAAATAAAATTATTCTTATTGGACACAATATTTGTCATCTCTCTATATATCCATTTCAATGTTTTAGGTGGCTTTTTAAATGAATAAGTTCTGTTTATTGCTTTTGGTTTTACAATTTCAAATAGACAGAATACAAAATTAAAACTTACAGATGCTTTCACATATTTCTAAATGTTCCAGATTTTGGCCTTCTTGTCAATGTCTGTGGCTTTATCAAGCTTGCAACCAGTGTAACCGAAAGGGTATGTTGTTATTTGCATTTCCCCAAATATGACATTCCTTGAATTGTTCATTTCCTCTCTCTCCCTCCTTTCCTCCTCCTTCCCTTATTTCTCCTTCTCCTCCCCACCCTGTAGTGTAATAAATTTAGTGAAGAAGGGTTTTAGGGCTTTCTTGTATCCCTTCTTTTTTTTGTTGTTATGATGTGGACCCTCAAAGTATTCATTCTCTTGCTTTGTAAAATAAATGATGGCCCAGACTCTATATTCACATGACCAGGGATGAGGAACTCCCTTCAAATCAAAGTAGCCAGCTTAATATTTGGGCAGCTCTTAGAATAAAATTTTCAATACATCGTATCATTTTGACTCATCTCAGATCATAGTATGTAGAGGTGATACAAGTTCCAATCTGCTCCATAGTTTACAGAAATGGCAAATGTAAAAAAGCAATAGTGCATAATAAAGTGATGAATCTTGAATCTTTCCAATTGAAAACCAAGGAGTCTAACATTTCTTCTTTTATATTTATGCATTTTTCTTTCCTCAATAGTTAAATAAATACCAGAGTTCATTACTCCAATCAGTTACCCAATCTGTTATTTCTTTTGTCCTGCTTATAAAGTAGTGGCAAGCAATGATTATTTCAAATTTGGCTTCTCTTTGCATGTTTTCTTGACAGCTATAAAAATCTGTCTTTTGAAGTGTGGTGCAAGCTGGGTAAGGATGCATAATTTAGGTTGTATAATTTGATAATAAAAATAAAAACTCCATTTATTGATGTAGAGTCATTGTCAGTGGATCCATTCTCCAGCAATAACTGCAAGTTTTGGTGCTGAATGATCTACATGTGCTTTTCTCTTATGTAAATCCAGCAAAGAAAAATGCCTTTAAAAACTTATAAAATATTCAGCATACTCTTTCAGGTTTCTACATTCTCAATGCTACTATTCTAAAGTGGTAGCAGAATAATTTGTACAATTTGATTTAGCTTCTAATGCACTATGCAAGCTTTCCTCTTTGCAGTGAACGGAGGTGGACACATTTTCTTGCAATATTGATTGCTAGCTTTGCAAGCATGAATTTTCCCAGACCACACAATACTAAGTAGTTGGGCCATAAATTGAGATTGCTGGACTTCCAACCCCCAGTTTCCACTATGGACCATGACACCTGGTCTCACTGCTGTTGTTGGCTGATCTTGTTGGAAAAATACATGTTCTCTGAATCTCAGGTAGGCATTTATTTTGTTTTTCATCTAATGAGCACCAGCTCACTATCAAATGAGAGAAACCCATGACTTCTCATGGCCTCTGGGATTGTGGAATTACACAATTTTAGACATACATTTTTATTCTTCCTAAACCTAGATAAAAAGTGTAATAGATGTAGTTATTGAAATGATAATCCTAAATTGCCAGCAAGAAAAGTGAGGTATCTTTTTCAGGTTATGTCCCATAATCCCCTGCTCTCCTTTGTTCATCAATAATGCAAGGAGTAGCTGCAAAAGCCAATGACACGTTCTCTTTGTGAAGTCCTCTTGCACCTGTGTTTTGCACTTTGCTTCTGGAATTTTGCACTGTGGTTCCTCTTCTGTTAGAATACCAATGTCTTGTTTTTTAAATAGGAAAGCAAATAATAGGTACACGTTTTTTAAAGGATGTGAACAATTTCCTTGAAAATATAAAGCATTTTTTCTAAACATAGACTTTCCTACCATATCAAGACATATATTCTATCATATCCAGTTTATAATTCCATATGGGGACCTAAACTTTTATAATTAATTTTATTAAGTTGATGATCTGAGTTAACCTAGCCAAAACAGTAAAAAGAGAGCCTCTGATTACTGGGAAACATGTGTCTCAGAGTTTAGGGTGAGATCAGTTAAGACCAATAATCATTAAAAAAGTCAACTGATATTGAGAGAAAGGTTAGCAATTAAAGGGAGCTTTCAGATCACTGAGACACCCACATATATTAAATATGATGTAACAGACTCAGATGCATCATGTGACTTTCAGTTGATTATGGTCATAACAGTGAGTACAGAGCCTCAAATCCATTGATCCTGGCGCCAACTCTATGTTTAAGCACAGTGAAGCAGGAAGCAGTAGGGCTCTTTCACACATGTGTTCACTGACTTGATGAAAGAAGTCAACTGAGTGGAGAAAGGGTAGTCTTTTCAGTAAGTCATACCAGAACCCTTGGATATCCATATCTTGAAAACGAACTTGTATCCATACGTCACACTGTATTAAAATGGTAATTTCAAATAGATTGTAGACCTAAATGTAGCATCCAGAATTAGAAATCTCCTGGAAGAAAAAGTGGAGAAAATATTTGTACCTTGTATTAGGCAAAGATTTCTTAGATGTGATCCCATTACCATGATTCATAATATTAAAAAAAATTGATAATGGATTTATATCCAGAATTTATAATGGATACTAAAGTTCAATAATAAGAAAACAATTCAATAAAAAACTGCAAAAATTTGAACAGATCCTTGGTGAAAAGATATATTGATAATAATAAACACATGAAAATATGCTTAACATTATTAGTCATTAGGGAAATATAAATGAAATCCACAATCAAATACCATTACACACTGACTAGAATCTGTAATATTAAAAAGACTAAACATGCCAGGAGTTGACAAGTATGTGGAGCAATGGGAACTCATTTTTAGCTGGGAGAAATTTTAAATGCTACAACCATTTTGGGAAAAAGTTAGTGGCTTAAAATGTTAACATGTACTTACTATATGAGCCATATTCAATTCTTAGATATTTATTCAAGATAATGTATGTGTACTTTCAAAAGAAGATCTGCACACTACTCTTCATAACATCTTTATCTGTAATAGCCTAAAATTGGATATAACTCAAAGTCCATCAATAGGTGAATGGATAAAGAAATTGTGCTATGCCTACACAATGGAATGCTTCTTAGCAACAATGGGATTGAATCTCAAAATAAGTGTGCTGAATAAAAGAAGCCAGACAACAATTTGTGCATACTTGTATGATTCCAGTTGCATAAGTTCCAGAAAATGCAGACTAATTTATAGTGATAGGAAGCAGATTACTGGTCACCTGCAGATAGGGGTGGCAATGAAGGCAGATAGAGGGGTTATGAAGGGACTCATGGAAGCTTTTCAGTGTGATGGGTATATTCAGTATATTCACGATCTTGTGGTGATTGATTTGTGAGTATATACATATGTCAAAACATCAGGTCATATATTTTACATACATTTAAACATTTTAAATATATTGTATATTGTCTACATATCTACATATATATATATATATAAAGTTTAATTAAGTTACATGTGCAACAGGAATACTAATCATTTATGAAATGTATATAAGAATATAGTAAGGAAATGATGTATATTAAAATGTGGGATGCAGTTAAGTTGACAATGTGAGGCAAATGTGAGGCACTAGATATTTATGTTAGCAAAGTGGAAAGGCTTAGGTATTATTAATGAGTAACCAATCAAAATTAAAAATTTAAGAAAAGAACAATTCAAAATAAAACACAAAATAGGGAAAAGAAATAGAGCTAAGAATAGAAATTAATGACATATAAGTCCAAATTGTAGAAAAGAACAAAGTCAAAAATTGTACTTTTAAAATAGATCTCTGTTAAGACTGATCAAGGAAAAATGAATGAAGTGCAAATAAATGGGAAATATAAAACCTGGCTCTAGTGCAGACCATCAGAAGTTGAAAAGACAGAGAAATATTATGAACAACTTCCTGACAATAAATTTGAAAATTTAAATGAACTTAGCAATTAGAAATCATAGCTAATCAAGTAGTGTACCAAAATTATTAAAAAAGTACAAAAGATAAGTCATACTACTGTAATGAAAGTATATGATGCCATTAGGTAAAGTAATCACTTAAATAAAATATGCAAACAAAAATCTTAGCATGGCAGGTGATTTTTACAGGTGACTTCTATTAAACACTCAATGATATAGTTTGAGAAAAGAAAAAAAAGATGTTTTTCAACTTATATTATGAGCCTAGTGTTACCTTTATAGCAAAATAATCAAAGAGAGATAATATTCGTAAATCTTTTTAACAACTATTTCCCCTTGATCTTTTACCCATTGCATGATCTACTATCTGGAACCAGAGATAATATGTCGAAATATTTTTCCAAGTTCAGTCTCTTTATGTATGTGAGTGACATTACTTTATCTGCGCAAATCTAAATAACTCTGTTAAAATTGTTCACATCAAACCAGAGGTATGAACGTTAATTTACACATCAATTCTTTTTCTCTTAAGAAAGTCCTGAAAAAGTCAAGAATTACAGAGACTCAGCGGTGTAACTGGGAAATCTAACTCACACGTAATATAAGGGAAAATACCCCGCCTCTTTCTTCACCACGAATTCTTCCCCTAATGTCTCCTAATACGGCTTCTCAGCCTCTATACTGATCCAGTTTAGCTCTCAGGACTTTCTGCCTCAACTTACCACTATCACAGTCATGTCCAATTATAATGTATCTCATAAACAGGGTTCATGTCCCAGAAAATAAAAGATGGCCTCCCAGCACTCATCTCTTCTTTTGGGATTTTTGGCTAATCCATCTTAACCCATCATCTTGGCAGACAATGTCAGGTGCTCTTATTACTAGTACACTGGGCATAATCATGGGTATCAACCTGTATTTTTGGTCTATCCTCTAGGTTTCCCAGAATGATTATTTTCCTTACAGAGTACTGCATGGTAATAGACAGATGCCTAAGTATGTAAATGATAGCAGCACATATCTTTCAGGAAATTCAAGTCCTCTCTCCTTTAGCAAGCTTATAGTTGAGGGAAGAAACAGAATGCATGTGTGTCAATGATGAGGCTCATTTTCATTTTGTTTCAATGTGCCAATAGGAGTTGCCAAAGATACCATGTGATTTCACTTATGTGTGGAATCTAAAAACAAAACTAAATGAAGAAACAGCAGTGGACTCACAGACACTGAGAAGTGATTGGTTACCACAAAGGGAGGGTTTGGGATGGGCAGGTGAAATAGGTGAAGGGGATAAACAGGCACAAAACCTCAATCATAATATAAATTAGTCATGCGGATGAAAGTACAGCATAGAGAAGAATATACTCAATAGTTCTGTGACATCTTTCTATGTTTACACATAGTAACTACGCTAGCTGGGGTGAGCATTTAATAATGTAAGTAACTGTTTAATCACCACGTTGTACACTTGAAACCAATATAATACTGTGTATCAACTATACTTCAATAAAAATATATCAACAGATTCAAGATGGCGGTGTGAGAGGTGAGACAGAGAACTCCTCCCAAAACCACAGATAGTGTGAAAATATAGTTAATACAACTAACCCTAAAACAGCAACAGGAAAGAAGGCTGCACCAGACTGCATACAGACCTCACGAACAGAGCAGACCTCACGAAACGGTAACATACGAAAGCCTTGGTCCAGCAGGACCTGAGCCCTTCCCCCACCCCAGCTCACCGTTGGGAGGAAGAGAAACGGAGTGCGGAGGGGGTGGAGGCTTGGGATTGCTGAGCAACTAGCCCTGGAGATCTGCTTTGCAGCAGAAACCTACACTGTGTGGTGCTCTGGAGGATGGGAGCTGGGACAGCCAGAGTGCTTGAGAGACAGATTCCAGCCATTTGTGGAGGACAGGATCCACACCCGGAAGCTCTGGGACAAAGGAAATGTGGGCGATCTGACAGGCTTCCTAGCAGTGAGAGGGCTACTGAAGGGCCGGGGTTTACGTGGAGCTTGCTGTGCAGGAGAAGGGATAGGGGGACAAGGTTGTCTGGGCGTGCTCTGCCCAGCAGATTGGGAATTTTGAGGAGCTTCAGGCACTCCATTCCACTGGCTGCCTACTCAGCCCCGAGGCCCCCCACTGTGATACCCAGCCTGCTGAGCCTTCCTCCTGGCCTGACAGCACTGGCTCGCAAACCTGCAGTCACTGCTCTGGTGTCAGGCCAGCCAGAGAGAGACCTCACCAACAACAGCTAGAGACTCCAAGCACAGAGGCTTACACCTGGGTGCTTGGCCCACTGGCTCTGATAAGGGAAACAGGCAGGGCAGACAGGAGACAGGAAACAGATCTTTCCTCGCCCAAGGCACCAGCGCCACTCCCCTACGACTCCGAACCTCACTCTAGGGGCTGAGCAGCTCCAGAGACTGGAGCTTCTGGGCACTAGAGGGCACCACACAGATATATGAAACGCCAAAAGAAAATGGTTCAGACCAAAATCTCACAAACCCCAGAAAAAGGGACAAATGAAACTGAACTCAATCTTCCTGAAAGAGAGTTCAAAATATAAATCATAAACATGCGTATGGAGGTACAGAAAAAGGTTCAAGAACTCAAGAACGAATTTAAGATGGAGATTCAATCATTAAGAAATTGGATATCTGAAATGAAACATTCAATGGAAGGATTTAAAAGCAGATTAGATGTAGTAGAAGAGACGGTAAATGGAATAGAAATTAGAGAAGAGGAATACAAAGAGGCTAGGCACAGAGAGAAAAAAGAATCTCTAAGAATGAAAGAATATTGAGAGAACTGTGTGACCAATCCAAACACAACAATATTTGCATTATAGGGGTACCCGAAGAAGAGAGAGAAAAAGGGATAGAAAGTGTCTTTGAGGGGGTAATTGCTGAAAACTTCCCCAATCTGGGGAAGGAGATAGTCTCTCAGGCCATGGAGGTGCACAGATCTCCCAACACAAGGGACCCAAGGAAGACAACATCAGGACACGTAATAATTAAAATGGCAAAGATCAAGGATAAAGACAGACATTTAAAAGCAGCTAGAGAGAGAAAAATGATCAGATACAAAGGAAAACACATTAGGCTATCATCAGATTTCTCAACAGAAGTCCTACAGGCCAGAAGGCAGTGCCATGATGCATTAAATGCAATGAAACAGAAGAGCCTCGAAACAAGAATACTGTACCTGGCAAGGTTATCATTTAAATTTGAAGGAGGGATTAAACAATTTTCAGATAAGCAAAAGCTGAGAGAATTTACCTCCCCCAAATCACCTCTACAGTGCATTTTGGAGGGACTCCTATAGATGGAAGTATTCCTAAGGCTAAAAAAATGTCACCCAAGGGAAGAAAAAGAGTACAGAATATGATTCATAATATACAAAGAATGGAGGAGGAAGAAAAAGGAGGAGAAAAAAAAAGAATCTTTAGGTTGTGTTTGTAATAGCATACAAAGTAAGTTAAATTAGACTATTAGATAGTAAGGGAATTGCCCTTGAACCTTTGGTAACCACGAAACTAAAGCCTGCAATGGCAGTAAGTACATACCCTGAATGTAAATGGTCTGAATATACCAATCAAAAGACATAGAGCCACTGAATGGATAAAAAAACAAGACCCATCTATACGCTGCCTACAAGAGACTCACTTCAAACCCAAAGACATACACGGACTGAAAGTGAAGGGATGGAAAAAGATATTTCATGCAACTAATAGGGAGAAAAAATCGGGAGTTGCAGTACTGGTGTCAGACAAAATAGACTTCAAAACAAAGTGACAAGAGACTAAGAAGGACATTACATAATGATAAAAGGGTAGTCCAACAAGAAGCTATAACTATTATAAATATCTATGCACCCAACACAGGATCACCTACATATGTGAAACAAATACTAACAGAATTAAAGGGGGAAATAGAATGCAATGCATTCATTTTAGTAGACTTCAACATACCACTCACTCCAAAGGACAGATCAACCAGACAGAAAATAAGTAAGGAGACAGAGGCACTGAACATTTTTGAATAGATGGACCTAAGGGACATCTACAGAACACTCTAACCAAAAGCAACAGGATACACATTCTTCTCAAGTGCACATGGAACATTTTCAAGAATTGATCATATATTAGGCCACAAAAAGAACCTCAGTAAATTCAAAAAGATTGAAATTTTACCAACCAGCATCTCAGATCACAAAGCTATGAAACTAGAAATAAATTACACAAAGAAAACGAAAAAGCCCATACACACATGGAGGCTTAATAACATGCTCCTTAATAATCAGTGGATCAACGACCAAGTAAAAACAGAGATCAAGCAATATATGGAGACAAATGACAACAATAATTCAACACCACAAAATTGGTGGGACGCTGTGAAGGCCGTGCTAAGAGGGAAAAATATATTGCAGTACAGGCCTACCTCAGGAAAGAACAATCCCAAGTGAACAGTCTAAACTCACAATTAATGAAACTAGAAAAGGAAGAACAAATGAGACCGAAAGTCAGTAGAATGAGGGATATGCTAAAGATTAAAGCAGAAATAAATAAAATTGAGGAGAATAAAACAATAGAAAGAATCAATGAAAGCAGAACCTGGTTCTTCAAGAAAATAAACAAAATAGATAAACCCCTAGCCAGACTTATCAAGAAAAAAAGAGAGTGTACACACATAGACAGATCAGAAATGTGAAAGGAAAAATCACTATGGACACCACCGATTTATGAAAGAATACTATGAAAAATTATATGGTAACAAACTGGATAACCTAGAAGAAATGGACAACTTTCTAGAAAAATACAACCTTCCAAGGCTGACCCAGAAAGAAAAAGAAAATCTGAATAGACCAATTACCAGCAAAGAAATCGAACTGGTAATAAGAAAACTACCTAAGAACAAACCTGGGCCAGATGGTTTCACTGCTGAATTTTATCAAACATTAGGTGAAGACCCAATACCCATCCTCCTTAAAGTTCTCCAAAAAGCAGAAGAGTGGGGAATACTCCCAAACCCATTCTATGAGGCCAACATCACTCTAATACCAAAACCAGGCAGACACCACAAAAAAAGAAAATTACAGACCAATATCCTTGATGAACATAGGGGTAAAAATACTCAACAAAATATTAGCAAACCGAATTCAAAAATACATGAAAAAGACCATCCACCATGATCAAGTGGGATTCATCCCAGAGACGCAAGGATGGTACAACATTCAAAAATCCATCAACGTCATCCACTACTTCAACAAAAAGGACAAAAACCACATGATCATCTCCATAGATGCTGAAAAAGCATTTGACAAAATTCAACATCCATTCATGATAAAAACTCTCAAGAAAATGGGTATAGACGACAAGTACCTCAACATAATAAAGGCCATATATGACAAACCCACAGCCAACATTATACTTAACAGCGAGAAGCTGAACGCTGTTCCTTTAAGATCGGGAACAAGACAAGGATGCCCACTCTCCCCACCTTTATTCAACATAATTCTGGAGGTCCTCGCCACAGCAATCAGACAACACAAAGAAATAAAAGGCATCCAGATTGGTAAGGAAGAAGTCAAACTGTCCCTGTTTGCAGGTGACATGGTATTGTACCTAAAGAACCCTAAAGACTCCATTCCAAAACTACTAGAACTAATATCTGAATTCAGCAAAGTTGCAGGATACAAAATTAATACACAGAAATCTGTTGCATTCCTATACACTAGTGGTGAACTAGCAGAAAGAGAAATCAGGAAAACAGTTCCATTCACAATTGCATCAAAAAGAATAAAATACCTAGGTATAAATCTAACCAAGGAACTGAAAGATCTACACTCTGAAAACTACCGGACACTCATGAGAGAAATTAAAAGAAGGTACCAATAAATGGAAACATGTCTGTGTTCATAGATAGGAAGAATTAATATTGTCAAAATGGCCACCCTGCCTAAAGCAATCTACAGATTCAATGCAATTCCTATCAAAATACCAACAGCATTCTTCAATGAACTAGAGCAAATAGTTCTGAAATTCATATGGAATCACGAAAGACCCCAAATAGCCAAAGCAATCCTGAGAAGGAAGAATAAAGCAGGGGAAATTATGCTCCCTGACTTCAAGCTCTACTACAAAGCCACAGTAATCAAGACAATTTGGTACTGGCACAAGAATAGACCCATACACCAATGGAACAGACTAGAGAGCCCAGATATAAACCCAAGCATAAATGGTCAATTAATGTACAATAAAGGAGCCATGGATATACAATGGGGAAATGAAAGTGTCTTCAACAACTGGTATTGGCAAAACTGGACAGCTACATGTAAGAGAATGAAACTGGATTATTGCCTAACCCCATACACAAAAGTAAACTCAAAATGGATCAGGGATCTGAATGTGAGTCATGAAACCATAAAACTCTTAGAAAAAAACATAGGCAAAAATCTCTTGGACATAAATATGAGCAATTTCTTCATGAACATATCTCCCTGGGCAAGGGAAACAAAAGCAAAAATGAACAAGTGGGACTACATCAAACTAAAAAGTTTCTGTACAGCAAAGGACACCATCAATAGAACAAAAAGTCATCCTACAGTATGGGAGAATGTATTCATAAATAACATATCTGATAAGGGGTTGACATCCAAATTATATAAAGAGCTTATGTGCTTCAACAAACAAAAAGCAAACAAGCCAATTAAAAAATGGGCAGAGGAGCTGAACAGACACTTCTCCAAAGAAGAAATTCAGATGGCCAACAGGCACATGAAAAGATGCTCCACATCACTAATTATCAGAGAAATGCAAATGAAAACCACAATGAGATATCACCTTACGCCAGTTAGGATGGCCACCATCCAAAAGACAAACAACAACAAATGTTGGCAAGAATGTGGAGGCAAGGATTCCTACACTGCTGGTGGGAATAAAAATTTGTTCAACCGAGGGCAAGTACCTACATCATAAAGGCCATATATGACAAACCCACAGCTAACATCATACTTAATGGCAAGAAGCTGAAAGCTTTTCATCTAAGATTGGGAACAAGACAGGGATGCCCACTCTCTCCACTGTTATTCAACATAGTACTGGAGGTCCTAGCCACGGCAATCAGACAAAACAAAGACATACAAGACATCCAGATTGGTAAAGAAGAAGTCAAATTGTCACTATTTGCAGATGACATGATATTGTACATAAAAAACCCTAAAGACTCCACTCCAAAACTACTAGAATATCTGAATTCAGCAAAGTTGCAGGATACAAAATTAACACACAGAAATCTGTTGCTTTCCTATACACTAATGATGAACTAACAGAAAGAGAAATCAGAAAAACAATTCCATTCACAATTGCATCAAAAAGAATAAAATACCTAGGAATAAACCTAACGAAGGAAGTGAAAGACCTGTACCCTGAAAAATACAAGACATTCCTAAGAGAAATTAAAGAGGACACTGACAAATGGAAATGCATCCCATGCTCTTGGCTAGGAAGAATAAATATTGTCAAAATGGCTGTACTACCTAAAGCATTCTACAGATTCAATGCAATCCCTATCAAACTACCAACAGCTTTCTTCAATGAACTGGAACAAATAATTCTAAAATTCAAATGGCACCACAAAAGACCCCGAATAGCCAAAGCCATCCTGAGAAGAAGGAATTAAACAGGGGGAATTACGCTCCCTGACTTCAAGCTTACTACAAAACCACAGTAATCAAGACAATTTGGTATTGGCACAAAAACAGACCCACAGATCAGTGGAATAGAATAGAAAATCCAAACATCAACCCAAACACATACAGTCAATTAATATTTGATAAGGGAGCCTTGGTTATACATTGGGGAGATGACGGCCTCTTCAGCAGCTGGTGTTGGAAAAACTGGACAGCTACATGTAAGAGAATGAAATTGGACTACTGTCTAACCCCATACACAAAGGTAAACTCAAGGTGGATCAAAGACCTGAATGTAAGTCATGAAACCATAAAACTCTTAGAAAAAAACATAGGCAAAAATCTCTTGGACATAAACATGAGCAACTTCTTCATGAACATATCTCCCCGGGCAAGGGAAACAAAAGCAAAAATGAACAAGTGGGACTATATCAAGCTGAAAACTTCTGTACAGCAAAGGACACCATCAGTAGAACAAAAAGACTTCCTACAGTATGGGAGAATATATTCATAAATGACGTATCCGATAAGGGGTTGACATCCAGAATATATAAAGAACTCACGCACCTCAACAAACAAAAAGCAAATAATCCAATTAAAAAATGGGCAGAAGAGCTGAACAGACACTTCTCCAAAGAAGAAATTCAGATGGCCAAGAGACACATGAAAAGATGCTCCACATCACTAATCATCAGAGAAATGCAGATTAAAACCACAATGAGATACCACCTCACACCAGTGAGGATGGCCAACATCCAAAACACAAACAACAACAAATGTTGGCGAGGATGTGGAGAAAAGGGAACCCCCCTACACTGCTGGTGGGAATGCAAATTAGTTCTACCATTGTGGAAAGCAGTATGGAGGTTCCTCAAAAAACTCAAAATAGAAATACCATTTGACCCAGGAATTCCACTCCTAGGAATTTACCCTAAGAATGCAGCAGCCCATTTTGAAAAAGACAGATGTACCCCTATGTTTATCGCAGCACTATTTACAGTAGCCAAGAAATGGAAGCAACCTGAGTGTCCATCAGTAGATGAATGGATAAAGAAGATGTGGTACATATACACAATGGGATATTATTCAGCCATAAGAAGAAAACAAATCCTACCATTCGCAACAACATGGACGGAGCTAGAGGGTATTATGCTCAGTGAAATAAGCCTAGCTGAAAAAGACAAGTACCAAATGATTTCACTCATATGTGGAGTATAAGAACTAAGGAAAAAAAAACTGAAGGAACAAAACAGCAGGAGACTCACAGAACCCAAGAACGGACTAATAGTTACCAAAGGGAAAGGGACTGGGGAGGATGGGTGGGAAGGGAGGGGCAAGGGGGAAGAAGGGACATTACAATTAGCAGATGTAATGTTGGGGGGGCACGGGGAGGGCTGTACAACCCAGAGAGGACAAGTAGTGACTCTATGGCATCTCACTACGCTGATTGACAGTGACTGTAATGGGGTTGGCGGGGGGAACCTGATGAAGGGGGTAGTGTAATCACCATAATATTACTCGTTTAATTGTAGATTAATGATATCAAAATAACGTATTAAAAAAATTTGTTCAGCCATTGTGGAAAGCAGTATGGAGGTTTCTCAAAAAACTTAAAATAGAAATACCATTTGACCAGGAATTTCACTCCTAGGAATTTACCCTAAGAATGCAGCAGCTCAGTTTGAAAAAGACATATGCACCCCTATGGTTATCGCAGCACTATTTGCAATAGCCAAGAAATAGAAGCAACCTAAGTGTCCATCAGTAGATGAATGGATAAAGAAGATGTGGTACATACACACAATGGAATATTATTCAGCCATAGGAAGAAAACAAATCCTACCATTTGCAACAACATGGATGGAGCTAGATGGTATTATGCTCAGTGAAATAAGCCAGGCAGAGAAAGACAAGTACCGAATGATTTCACTTATCTGTGGAGTATAAGAAGACAGAAAAAACTGAAGGAACAAAACAGCAGCAGACTCACAGAACCCAAGAATGGACTAACAGTTACCAAAGGGAAAGGGACTGAGGAAGATGGGTGGGAAGGGAGGGGTAAGGGGGAAGAAAGGGTATTACGATTAGCACGTATAATGTAGGGGGGAGGTACACGGGGAAGGCAGTATAGCACAGAGAAGGCAAGTAGTGATTCTATAGCATCTTACTACGCTGATGGACAGTGACTGTAATGGGGTATGTGGTGGGGACTTGATAATAGGGGGAGTCTAGTAACCAAAATGTTGCTATGTAATTGTATATTAATAGTAGCAAAAAAATCAACAACAAAAAAGATTATTACATATCCATATGTCTTATATTCTCATTTGAGCTATCTCTGTATTTTTGGAAACCCAGCATCACATAATTAGCTGGATTAGGTATGTGTAAGAAATCCAGTAGTGGCTGTGGACGATACATGTGTTCATAGTAATGAGCATTTATAAATGAGTAGATTTCTTCCATCACTGGGTCCTATATACCTAAGAGATTTATACTAGATTCCAATCCCCTTAGAACTGTCATTTCTACAAGCACTTCTGTTTATCAGACAGTGTCTTTCCTAGCTGAAGTCCCTCTAGACAACTCTAATGATCAATAGCCTTGTTATCCAACAGATGTAAGAGGTGGGTAATGGCTCCCTTGTGTGTGGCATCATGTAGGTTTCGTTTATTGCAATGTTGATCCAGGAATTTCTTATTCCTGCTAATTCCAAGAGTTTGGAACATCTGCCTCTTGCCATCTCCTGACTTCTAATGTCTTTTTGTTCAGTTTATTACTATGAGTAGCCTGGTTTTTGGGAAAGGTGAGTATATGTACACACATACACATGGCATTCATTAAAACAAGTTATTTATCCATCCATCTTTCCTAATGGGTGATATTATACATGCTCCATCCAAGAAACAGAACATCAGTAACACATCTTTTTTGAATAGAACTCAGTCGTCCACTATTTCATTCTTTCATTCATGTGTACGGATATTATTTTAATTATTTATTTGCACTCAGGCAGGCCCTGGGCTAGGTCTATAAATTGATAATTCAGCATCTTGAGTTAAGTGTGAGTAATTATTTGTCCTCAGAATTTGCACTGTGAGCTTATAAACTCCATGAAAATTGCCTTTCCTAGAGAGGTTGCAAATAGTGTTTTAAAACTTGCCTATAGTACTTTATTGACAGGGACTATCATTATGGAAACCTGCCACTTATCCACATTTTACAGCAATTTGTCTGTCTTGTCTGTCTGTCTTAAAGCAGAGCCTGAGACAAAGACTTGGCAGCAGGTAGTTTGGAGATGATTCCAGGAAATACAGGAGAGGGAGCAGGAAAATGAAATCAGGGAAGAGAAAAACCAATGAGGAGTACATTGATGAGTAGGTTTGCCACTCTGAACAACTGGGAACTCAAGCCCACAGAGGTCTCTCCGGGAAACATTAGCATTTTCCTCCCAAGATCTGGAGAGGCTGAGGCCATTTATCACTGAGTCCCAGCCCCTAGTTGTTGAGCATTGTTAAGCATTAATCCTTGAGCATTGTTAAGCATTGATCCTGAGCTCCCCTGCCCTTTCGGACTGGGCTTGCAGGGCAGAGAATGCTTGTGTGGCCAGTGTGAGCCCTCAAACCGAAGTCAGGAGAGGGAGACACAGTCATTTTGCTGGTAATTATCTACCAGAACTGCCAGTGAACTCGAAGGTGGTCAAGAGAGTATGGATTGGAACAGACACTCCTGCTTGTGCATTCTTATATTGCATGAGAACTCTGGTAATCTGCGCAGGTTGAAGGTACTGATGGTAAGGGGAGAGAAGTGGGGATTCAGCTTGTACCCGATGACACAGAAGCTTGTGAGGAATCCAGGACTAGGAATGAGAAACGCTGAATTTGCGTCTTAGCTCTCTCTGTATGGCGGTGACGCCTCCATTTTGTCACAGTTTCTGCTGCTGCTCCATCTCTGCTATCTAAAGCAGTACTATTATTTAAACTATGTCTAAACTCTTACACAACTACGAAACATTTTGCCTTTCTACCTACAATAGCTCCCTTCCAATCTGAACTCAAGTGCAGGAACCTGGGCCATGCAGTGGTTTATAAACCAGGTGGTAATGAAAGAGGAAGTAATAGGTAGAACTGGCTCCACTATGAAAAGAAGAAAAAAATACAGAACTATTAATTCAACCCCTTCCATCCATCTGAGATTCTAATGGCCATTCCTTTCAAATGCACTCACATTAATCCAAAGTTCCCACTAGACATATTGGACCCTGCAAACATTCAAAGCACCCCTCTGAGGAACCAGCGCACTCTGCACCCCCATTAGATCAATGATCCAGGAAGGCAAAGGTCTGCGGTTTTGACATTTGATTGATAAGAATAATATGCTCGGTATTTCCAACTATACTGATATGTTGATTTCTGGCTTTTCAGAAAAAAAAATACAAAAGGATTTTTCTTTTCTTATAGGGAAAACCAACCAGCTGTTTTATGATCTGTTGAAAGAAATTACAGTATTTCTCATTACCACCAGATACTTTATGGGTCTGGGTTATTTATCGACCCATGAAATCGGAGCTTGGATGCAGCATCTGGCTGCTCAATGAAGGCTTACATTTTACACAATTTTCCACCTGGACTCCCCAGAAAATACAAACCTAAACTGGATATAAATGCCAACTACTCCTTTATGTCATGTTAATTTATTTCCCAACTTTTGTAAAACATCCTATAGGTTAGGTTCCCATCCCTGCCCTTACCCCACGATAGCCTCAAGCTAAGACGGGTCCCAGCATCAACCTGCAATTGGAAATGAGGGCCAAGGTGAGGCAATGAAGAGACAAGAGGAGGGGCATCAGGAAAGGCACCGGCTCCCACCCCGGCCCTGTCCTGTTCTCACCTGCCCTCTGGCCGCCATCGCTGACGTCACTGGCGCTCACCTGTGTGGGCGCAGTGCTGCCGAGACCCTCTCTGCTTTCCCTTTGCTGGGGAGCTCTAAAGGGCTTGGGCGGTCTGGCCACAGCTTCGGAATCTGGTTTTGTGCCTGGCATAATAAACACACATAATTCACTTGATTAAATAGAATACTCAGGTGTTTGTACTTGGCCAACTCTCTGATCTTCGTCGCAGCTAGAGGGAAGGCTCCATGAAGAGAGCACGGTGACTGTCTTGTTGACACCTGGACGTTGTGCTCAGCACAGTACCTGCCTGTGAAGGTCTGCGTATTCCAGAATGAGTTGGATAGCAGTGTCAATGTTTTACTTTAAGAAAAATGCTATGATGAAGCCTCTGCCTCCTTCCAAAGTCCTATATTCTTGCCCCTGCCGCTGAATCCCTGCCTTTGAATCCTAAACTGTGGCTTGTGTACAGCTGTTTTCTGTCACCTTCATGTCACTGAAAAGCTGGAAATCTTTTCCTGTCGTTCTGGCTTCTTGCAGTGCATCCTGTAAGAGTCTTTGTGTGCACAACATCTGTCCCTGAGACTAAGTGCCTTCTCCAGGTGGCTCCATGCTTACCTCTGGGGATTTATTGCTCCACTACCTCCACTCCTCCTCCTCAGATCTTGAATTCTGTGCTACTTGCTCTCAGCAACCTCCTAGTAGTTCCAGATCTTAGGCAGTCACAAAGTTTCTTTATCTCTTCTCACTCACACTCTGCTGAAGTCTATATATAATGTCAGGGTGCTGGCAAGACACACCTCTCAGCTTTCACTTGGGCTATTAAAGGTCACCTATTGACTACCATCCCAAGCAGTAAACGGTTAATGTTATACCATCCTCTAATAACTAAAGTTCCAGAACTAAATGGATCCATAAGCCTTGGTACTGACACTTGTTAGCTGTGTGATCTTGGACTGTGTTACTTAACTGTGTTTAAAAATAAGTGTATAAATTTACATAAATTTCCTCATAAGAAAGAAAAATGATTGAAGATGAATGACACAGTATGCATGAAAGTACCTGACACCCAATAATCACACATTATTCATTAATTAACATTTAAATTTGTAAGATATGTATGTTATGTGAATACATTTTAATTGCATGAGCTCCACACTATATTTCAGAAAAGTCATCTGGCATTTAAGTGCCAGGTGACTACCTATGTCTTCTCACTATCCCTGTAAACACTATAATAATCCTGAATGTGGTGTCTTTTTTATCCTTTTTTTGTAGCTGAGGGTCACAGAGTTAATATTGTTCACATATAATTAGCAAGTGGGAAAACTAGAATTTTAATGCCTTTCTTTTGATCTCTTTCCAAAGCCACCCAATCAAAAATATTCTACCAAATTCCTGTATACAGTAATTACCCTATTTCTCTATCTTGGGGAAGTTTTTAAAATATGGAACAAATTATGTGAGCACTATTTTTTAATTAAAAAATTTTTTAGATAATTATAAACTCATATGCAATTTTAAAGAATAATACAGAGAGATTTCATGTGCATTTTACCCAGTTTTACCTGATGGAAACACTTTGCAAAACTAGAGTGCCATATCACAGCCAGGGCACTGACATTGATGCAGGCATGATGCAGAGCACAAGATTCCTCATGTTGTCCTTTAATGACTCCACCTCCTTCTCTCCACCCCCACCCTGTCATTGAACCTTAGGAAACACTAGTCTCTTCCCTATCTCTTTCATTTTTATCATTTCATCAATGTTATAAATGGAATTGTACAGTATGTAACATCTGGGTTTTTTGTTTTTTGTTTTTTTTTTTACTCAAAATTGTCTGAAGAGTCATCCCAATTGTTGCATGCATCAACAGTTCCCTTTTATTACTGCATATAAATGTCCACCGTTTATTTAATCATTCACCCATTGAAGGTCATCTGGGTTGTTTCAAGTTTGAAGCTATTACAAGTGAATCTACCATGAACATTTATGTACACGTTTTCATGTGAACACAGGTTTTCATTTCCCTTTGATAAATTTATGGGAATGGAATTGCTGGGTCATATGGCAATAGCATGTTTATATCTTGTAAGAAACTGGCAAACTGTTTTCCAGAATATCTGCCCCATTTTACATCCCCACCAAGGGCTGGCAGTCTAGTTTCTCCACATCATTACCATCATTTTGTGTTATCATTATTTTTATTTTAGTCATTCTGATAGGTTTGTGGTAGTAACTCATTGCATTTTTAATTTGCTTTTCCTAATGTCTAATGATGTTGAACACCTTTTTATATGCTTGTTTTGCCATCTATAAATCCTCTTTGGTGATATCCCATTTTATGTATTCTGTCTGTTTCCCAATTGGATCATTTGGGTTTCACTGTTGCTTTGTCAGAGTTCTTGATTCATGCAAAATACGAGAGGATATGTGTTTTGCAAATATTTCTTACCGGTTTGTTATTGTTTCATCCACCTAACAAAGTCCTTTGCAGAGCAATAGTTTTACTTTTGATGAGGTCTAATATATCAATATTTTATATTATGGGCCTTGGCTTTGGTACAAAGCCTAAGAATTTTTGCCTAGTTCTAGATTTTTAAGATTTTCTTTTATTTTTTTTCCTCTTAAACTTGGAGAGTTTTACATTTTACATTGAAGTCTGTGATCCATTTTGAGTTAATTTTTATATAAAGTTGTGAAGTTTAGGTCAAGGCTATTTTTTTTCAATTGCTTCAATACCCTTTGGTAAAAAGACTATTCCTCCCCCATGAATTGCTTTCACACTTTGAAAAAGTGAATTATACATAGTTGTATGAGTCTGTTTCTGGTTCTTCCTTCTGTACCATTGATCTGTGTGTCTATCCCCCTGCCAACAGCATGCCATCTTGATTATTCACTATGTAGTAAGTCTTGAAACCTGGTAGACAGCCCCGTCACATTATTTTCTTCTTTTTGAAAAGTGTGATAGTTATTCTAGTCTATTTGTCTTCCCATAAACATTTTAGAATGATTTTGTTTATATCCATAGCTAACCATGCTTGCATTTCAGTAGGAAATGTGTTAAACCCATATATCATTTTGGAGAAAGTTGAAATATTTACTATGTTGTGTCTTCCAATCCATTAGCATGATATTTCTCTCCATTTCTTTAGATTGTCATTGATTTCTTTAATCAGCATTTTGTAGTTTTTAACATATAAGTCCTGAATATGTGTTATCAGATTTCAGATTGACACCTAAGTATTTCTTTCTTGTTGATTTTAAATAGTATTGCATTTTTAATTTTGGTGTCCAAGTGCTCATTGCCAGTATATACAAATACACTGATTTGGTATGTTGACCCTGTCTGTATCCTGTTATCTTACTGAATTCACTGTTTGCTTGTAGGAGTTATTTTCAATATTGTTTCATATTTTCTATGTACACAGTCATATCATCTGCAAATAGAAACAGTTTTGTTGCTTTTTTTCCTGATATGTGTGCCTTTGATTTCCTTTTCTTGTCTCATTACTGGCTAGATCTTCTGGCTAGATCTAGTATTTTGTTGAATAAGAGTGGACACAGGGAGCCTCTTTGCCTTGCTCATGATCCCAGTGAGAAAACATAAACTCTTCTTTCATTTTTAAATGTCATGATGTCTGTATGTTTTTTGTACATGTTATCAAGTTGAGGAAATTCGACATACTCCTAGTTTTCTGAAAGTCATTATCATGAATGGGTATTGAATTTTGCCAAATGCTCTTTCTGTCAATACATTGACATAGCCATGTGATCTTTTTATTGATTTTCAAACATTAAATCAGTCTTGCGTTGTGGACTTACCCATGTTAGTCATTTTGTGTAATTCTTTGTACATGTTGATTTGATTCCATTTGTTAATATTTTTGTAAAGGATTTTTACATCTCTAGTCATAAGCGATACTAGTCTGTAATTTTCATTTTTGTACTTTGGTATAAGATTAGGATAATACTAGCTTCATAAAATAAATTTGAGCAGTGCTTTCTCCTTTTCTGTTTTCTGGAAAAGTTTTTGTAGAATTGATACTCATTCTTCATTAAGTGTTTGATAGAGTTCTCCGGTGAAACTATGTGGTTCTCAGAATTTCTATTTGGAAATCTTAAAATTTTGAATTCAATTACCTTAATAATTATTGGGTTACTTAAGCTTTGCATTTCATGTTAGATGAGTGTAGTGGTTTGAGCTTTTCCAAGAATTTATTTATACTCATAAGTTTTCAAATTTATGTGTGTACAATATTTGTCGTATTCCCTTACCTTTTTGATGTCTGCAGATATGGAATGATATACCCTGCTCTATTTCTAATATTGGGAATTTGTGTGCTCTCTTTTTTGCTATGTCAGCCTACAAGTTCGATACCAATTTGCCGATTTTCTTGATCTTTTCAGACCTAGGTTTTACTTGATTTATTTATCTCTTGTTTTTCTAATTTGAATTTCATTGAATTATGCTCTTATCTTTATTATATCCTTCCTTATATGGGTTTTTGTGTTCGTGTTGTTTTGCTTTTTTTCTAGTATTTTGATATGTGAGTTGAGATTATCAGTTTCATATTTTTTATTTTCTAATGTAAGCACTTAGTGCTATAAATTTCCCTCTTTGTATTGCTTTATCTATGCCCACAAACTTCTGAACATTTTGTATTTTCATTTTCATTTAGTTCAATGTATTTTTACAATTTTCCTTGAGACATCTTTTTTGGCCCAGTCATTATTTAGGAGTCTATTGTTTAGTTTCCAATTTTTTAATACTTCCTGTTACCTGCCTGTTGACTTTTAGTTTGATTCCTTTGTGGTCTGAGGACACATTCTGTATGATTTCCGTCTTCAAAAATTTGTTGAGGTTTCTTTAATGGCCCAAAGTGTCATCTACCTTGGCATGAGTTCCATGAGGACTTGAAAGAGTGCATATACTCTGCTGTTGTTGAATGGGTTGTTTTATATATATTAAGCAGATCATGTTGGTTGGTGATATTGTTGAGTTCTTCCACATCATTTCTGAATAATTGCTCTATCATTGTTGTAAGAATTGGCTCTAGCTGTAACTGTAGATTTGTCCTGTCTCCTTCAACTTCTATCTGGACTTCACCTATTTTGCAGCTCTGTGTGGACACATATTTATGATTTGTCTGTCTTCTTGGTATACTAACCATTTTATCAACATATAATGTCCCTCTCTGGTAACTGTATTGTCTCTGAAATATGCCTTATCTGACATTAATATAGTTGCTTTATGTTGATTAATGTTGACGTGTTGTATCTTCTTCTATTATTTTACTTTCAACCTACACAAATCATTATATGTACGGTGAATTTCTTTCAGGCAACATGTAGAGAAGGCAGAAACAGGAAAATCATGTGTGTGATTTTGAGTTCAAATCTTAGAGAAATCACAGGCCCAGAGAGAAGCTGGAACATCCTACCCAGACCCTGAGAATGTCCATGGGGCTCAAGTCTGCTAACCAAGACATGGAAATTCCTGCACCTGAGTCCTGCCCAGATGCTTGAGAGCATTTGCTTGGCTAAAGATTGATTACCATAAAACCCCAGAACTTTTTCCTTTCAGGCTGTAGTCTCTCTGACTCATCATTCACTATTCTGTAGTGAAGTCTTCTGTTAAATCTTGCTGTTTCCAGTCTGGACTTCTGCATTTCCTTGGCTTTCTTGACCTAACACAACATAGAGTTGGGTCAGGTTTTGTTTTGTTCTTTTTTATTCCACCCTCCCAATTTCTGTTTTTAAGTTAGTGTACTTAGACCTTTTACATTTAATGTTCGTGTTAAGGCTTTTGTCATCTTATTTTTGAATTGTTTTTGTTTTCTGTTTTCTTTGGGGTTTCTTTTTTATGTCACTCTTTGGGTTGCTTGCACATATTTGGGATTCCATTTAATTTACCTATAGTGTTTTTGAGTATATCCCTTTGATCCTGTGTGTGTGTGTGTGTGTGTGTGTGTGTGTGTGGTTGTTCTAGGCATTGATATATATATATAGAGAGAGAGAGGGAGCAAGCACTACACATATATTGCAATCATATATATATCATATATATAATGTATATATAAAAGTTAGCATACTAGGGTTGATATTTTACCAGTTCCAGTGAAACATAGAAAGCTTACCTCCATTTATGTTCCTCTATTCTCCCTTATTTTTAGGATAGTCACCTTAAATATTTTCTCTCTATGCATTTATATCCCCCTCAGACAGTGCTATAATTCTTAACACCCTTAATCATAACTTAGAAAACTTAAGAGGGAAAGAAAAGTCTATTGTATTTACCCACGCATTTGCTTCCTGTGTTTTTTGCTTCTCATAGATGGCCTCCTTTGATCTCCATTATGCCCTAAAGTAGATAAGAAATTAACATTTCCTTTTCTCAGACAACAATACTAGTTTTATAAAATGATTCTAGCTCACTAGCTTCTAAATGGCATGACCAAACCTCGAATTCCAAATCCAGGGCTCCTTTTTCTCCAACAGACTGCCTTTCTAAAAGAATATTGCCAGGATTGAGATGGAGCTCCTACAGAACAGTCAGCCTGGGTTTGAATCTCAACTCTGCAATGTGTGAGTTTTGTGAATTAACAAAATTAATTCTTCTGTTCCTTGCTTTTTCATCTGCCCAAGGTGGTAATAATAGCATCAATCTTGTAGCATTGTTACACAAATCAAAACTCTTAGTGTTTAATATCTGGTTTATAGTCAGTTATTATTACAGATAAGCCCAGCTTTATATATAGGAACTTTATAAATAGGAGTTAAGTTAGCATGTCAGTGTGATGGCAGAGAGGTTAGCTTGATGGGAGTGGAAGGTGTGGCCGGAGACTCATCTCTAATGGTATATTTGGATAGTTAAACTGAGCCGCACTAAATCATTTTAGCTTCAGATAGGAAGACAAGAGAGGCTAGCTGAAAGATTTGAATTGCAATGGCTGATAAAAGATGTATTTTAAAAAGATTAATCTTTCCCAGAGTATGTGTGGAAAATGTTTCTGGAGGCAGAGAACTGCCTCTGACTTTCCAAGCCAGTCACAGTCTACAGAGTTGACATGCATTATCTCCTTGATTCATCTTTCACAAGGGCTCCTGTATACATCAGCTTTTATAAAATCAAGGTACATTTCAAATAGCATATCTAAGTTTAAGGATCCTTTGTTCATTGCAAATAGCCCCAGCAATAAGAAAATTAATTTTCAGCAACTCAGTATGTATGGTTGTAATGTGTTCCTCTGAAATACAATTTTGTATCATACCAATGGAGGGGAACAGATTGAACTCAGTTATTTCATTCTCTCCCTTTTTATTGAAATATCGAAGCACAACATAGACACCTTTTTTTCCCCCTAATTGCTTGCTCTCTAGCTTCTGGCATACTGTTGACCTTCAAAATTTCAAATATCAATTTTGAAATGACAATATATATTTCAGCACCACAAGTAGGTGTCAGAAATGAAGAAATTGCAAAGGAAAGCACACGATAAATCAAGAAATCTCTTACCACTGCACTTCCTTCCCAGGAACAGACATTGGTCAAGAAAAAGAAATAGAAATGCTGGACTCTCTAAAAGGAGCCTGGAAAGTTCAGTATGGGTCCATCTATCACTGAAGGCAAGCAGGGCCTTCTGGGTGGCTGCAAGACACTCGGGAATATATACTGCCACCTTGCCTGTGTGGAAAGCCTGAGATCAGCAGAACTTTCCCTGCAATATATTTTACAGTGCTGAAGTCGAAATTGCCATAAATGAAAAAGAAAAAGAGAGGACTGCCTGTGTATGTTCTCAGATCAGTGTTTTCCAATAGTGTGCATTTCACAGTGCCACACAACTGAGGGATGTCTACCAACACGAATAAAGAAAAGAAGGGATTGCCTGAAGCGAGAGAATAAATAAATGTGCAAACAGATGTTTCCTTACTCTGTGTTAATGTCCTCTAGGTTCCCAGGTTATTGCGAATCTTTATTCATGGACTAATGCTTCACTTAGACTTTCTTAAACCAATGCTTGGGTCTTTATAAATAATACCTTATATTTTTCTAGTCTCTGATAAAACTTCTACATCCATGATCTAATTTGAAACAGTCAGCAATGCTGAATGCATATAGATATGGTAACTGAGCTCAAAGAACTTACCTCTCCAAAATAAAATAATGGGGCCAGATGTGCCAAACTCTCCCTTGGGCCACAGTCTTATGATTCAAAGTCCAACCCACTCCTCTCCTGTACTTGTATAACTTAGGTTTATCAGTTGCCTGAATAGAAGAACACGTGCAATCACAGTGCGGTGATGCCTAATCGAGGTGGGGTGACGTGATAGCTCAATTCACCCGTCAGCGGGACCAGGCAAAGGGATACCCACATCGCTGCTAAGACATCATTTCTGAGTGTGTCTGCGAGGCTATTTCTGGAAGGGATTAGTATTGAGAGAGTAGACAAAGGAGATTTGTCCTCACCAATGTGGGTGGACATCATCCAATCTGTTGAGGCCCAGTTGAACAAAAAGGCAGAGGAAGTATGAAAATGCTCTTTCTCGTGCTGGCACGTCTGTCTTCTCCTGTTGTCGGACATCGCAACCTCTGGTTCATGAGCAGCTGGGGCTTATGACACTATCCCTCCCACTTCCCAGACCTTTGGCTCCAAACTATATCACCAGCTGTACTGGTGCTAGCTTGCAGATGGTAGAGTGTGGCACTCTGGGCCTCTCTAGCCATGGGAGCCGATCCTACTGGTTTTGTTTCTTTGGAGAGCCCCAATACTGATGACTTTCAAATTTCATAACCATTTCTCCATTTAAAGGCTCTCATTCTCCTTTAAAGAAAAGGCAGCTCTTCTCCCAGCACTCCACCCCACTATTTTGAGTATTTCCATGGACTTTTGGATTTTTAAACTCAATATGTTACAACATTATCATTTTATTATGATTTTTATTACTGATTTTAAACTGTTTAATATTTGCTTGTGGAGTTTGGGTTTCAAGCCAGTCTGTACTTACTTCACATGTTCCCATCAGTCTTTAATAGCTTCTGTGCTTTCTGAAACAAAATGTCCCAGGCTTACCTTATACTTTTGCTGCCATAGACTTAAAATCAATTATTTCTCCAAGGAGCTCTCATTCTTTTCAAGGAAGTATTTTTTAAAAATCAAGACCTTGGTGTTCAGTAGATATATTGCTACTGGACGGTCCTAGTAGCAGTAAACCAAATCCAAGCTATTGCATTCTTCCTTACGTTTTCTTCTCCCATATTTGTTTGTCTTTATGTCAGCCTTAGGACCCTGGTCCCAGCAGCATCAGTTGATTTGCTCATTTTCTCTATGGTACAGTGTCAAGGCACAAATACCACTATCAATTATAATGCTAGTGTAAAATTCAATAATTTTTGCAGTGTTCTTAAAGAAATTTCTCTGGATTTTGATTCACTAAAGGAGTAGTTGTAGGCTAGGGGTCAGCATATTTTATCTGTAAAGGGCAAGGTAGTCAATATTTTAGACTTTGTGGATCACCTAAGGCCTCTGTCATATGTTTTATTTGGTTTTTGCTTTTTTTTCTTTTCTAATTTACAACCAAAAAAAAAAAAAAAAGAAAAAAGAAAAAGAAGAGAAAACTTAGGTAGAAGCTGTGCGAAACAGGCCAGATGTAGTTAATAGGCTACAATAAGCAGTCCCAACCTAAGCCATTGAAATAGTATCACTGCTTCCTGGTTCTTTTTGCTGTATTTTAAGTGAACAGTGATTTTTCTAAACCATACAGTGGATGCTGTCAAAACCATTTTTTATAAACAATTTAGGGGAGGAGGTATTTAGGAGATGAGCTGCTGTTGATGTGTTACATGGTTGTGGACTCGGAAACTGAGGCCACGCACTCAGAGTGAACGCGTGTGAGGAGAATGGTTTTAAGACTGAGTGTATGTTCCCAACACTTAAAACAACTGTTGGACATATGACTGGTTTTGGCCAATAGAATATTAAATGCAGTATAACTTAAAGCCAAAAAGGCTGTACACCTTAGCAGGCATCGTCTCCTATTACCCAGGACTTTTTGCTTATCATTTGAATAGGCTGGAGCCGGCCTGATGGAAGATGAGGGAGATCACGTGGGGGATGCCCAACCCCCAGCTTAGACCCAAGGGCCTGTGAGTCAGAGCACCCCACATAATGCAACTGTGGCCAAGCTATCCCAAACCAGGAGAACGGCCCACATAACCTATAGAATCAGGAGTAATAGAATAGTTTAATTCATAATTTTAAGCCGATATGTTTTGGAGGGCTTTCTTTATACGGTAGTATGGCTTTTTAATGTGTCGACCAAGCTACATTGATCTTCATTTTATGGAATTACCTTTCCCTGTGTGTTTCCTAGTAGGCTGGGCCACAAGGGAGGTTCTTCCAAGATTTGGAAGGTGGAAGGAAGACATGAGTGGTTTTATACCTGACACACGTTGCCAATCCATGAACTCACTTCACTGGCATGAAGAAGACTCTAGATCTGCCGTTGTGCTACATTCCCTGGATCCTCCTTCATTTTTAAGGCTCCAGAGCCAGATGTAAGTGTTTAGCTCTGTGACAAATAGCTTCTGTAGTGTATCCATGTCAGCAGGGTCAGAAACAAGAACAGGTGGGTTTCACTCTGTCCTTGGGGGGTTCTAGCTCAAGCCTGTGGGCTTCCAGCCTGCTTGTGATACCCCCTTCCTGACTTCCTTCCCCACAGACTCCAAACCCCGACATCAGACAGGGAAACATAGCCTTACAAAACTACCTCACTAGCTCCATAATTGTGTATGCCAATTCCTTAGAACAAATAGCTTTTATACGTCTTATTGGTTCGGCTTTTGTGGTTGAATCCTGACTGATACATATGGCGATAGAGAACTAATACAAAGGCCCTGACAGACTACAGGGGTCATGCGCAATTTGGCTTATTATGGAATGTTTCGAGAACAAGACAGAATTGGGCTACGTTCTCAAGAATTCCCAAACTTGGAGATTTAAAGGGAAGCTTTTTCATGACCATATACTCTAGAGGCTGAGATAGACCCCAAAGATAGACAAACCATGTCAACGGCAGTGCACACAGCAATGGCAGAGCACACAGAATGGCAGAATCAAGGTTGAGGGCTTGCTTCCTTTCTGGTTGGGAGATGTATGAAGGGAGGGGGACGTCTTATTCTCCACTGCTCCATGAAACTGTGGAGACCTTACCTGTCTGCTGTCTGTTGGAGAATCGAGGTGGCTTAATGTGTAATAGAAGCTATAGGTGTTACCCTCTCAAGGATCAGGTTGTCAATCATCAGTGAACAGGTCAAATTTCCCATGTCAGCAGTAGCTCAGTTAAATGATTTGGGCCCTCTAATTTCAGATTGCGGTCTGTACCATTGTGTGTTGATCTCATTGCTCTGTGATGATGCTGAGGGTGATATGACTACCACTTCTTAATGCTGACACAGCAGAGTGCCTGCAAAAAAGAAACACTGAAGATTCTAAGGTACAAAGAGATACTCAGAGCCAATGTGCCACCCTTAATCACAGCATCAATCTGCTTTTTATCTTTGTAGAGGATTTACAGCTTCCACCTTTCAACGTTGGCCGTTTCAAAACCCAACAAAACCAGCACTTCATATTAGGACACAGTTGTTTGACGAATGCAGAGACTATCATGAAAAATCAGATTAGAAATATAGTACCAGGTCATTAGCTGGATTCTGAGGTTCTGATTACAGAAGACAGACTCAAGTAAGTTGAAAAGATAGACTTCAATACGAAGCAGACTGGTACATATTTTTCGGTGGTATCTTTGGGGCCGTACCCGCAAACTCACATGGTCTCGGATGGAAATCTAAGACAAGCCCTTTTCCAACTGCTCTGCAATCACATTCAGCAAGAAACTAGTTGTTTGATTACCTCACAGGGGTTGTGCACATTATTTACCTAACAAGGACAAGTCCTGTATCCACACTGAAAATTACTGGAAATTCTTCGTTGTCTTTTAAAAATGGGCCCTAGGTATCCTCAGGCAGCCAGTTCAGGACACCCTTCCTGAGGACAGGGTAGGAAGTATAGGATTAGAGAGATTCACTGGGGGTGAATCGAGAATAAGTGTAATCACCCTGCGGGTAAGCCTGAGGATGGGCCCTGGACACACACACCACTGAGATTTGGGCTCCTGCCAGAAAACTGCCCAGTAAGAGATGTTTGGGGCATGAAATGGCCCGGTACAAGCAGGGCTCTGGTGCCCACATCAATCCCCAGCTGCACCACTACTAGAAATATAACCATGACCACATCTGTGAAATCCTCTGAGGCTTGGGCATCTCATTGGTTAAGTGGTAGGAACAAAGAGCAGGTACTTGGTGGGAGTCATTATGAGGAAAATGTAGCATAAGTTTACAAAATCCTTAGGTCGTTGCCTGACATATCAGGGACACACCATGACTAACAACAGTTTTATGAAGGTGTTACTCCTGTTATGGCCTATGTGGGCTCCATCCCGTAAGGCTTCCGGGTCCTCTCCCCGTCACGCACATCTTCACTTGTGTAGTCACGCTTACACTGACATCCGAACTTGCTTGTGAACTTCCTTGACCTTCATCTCGTTTTTTGTTTGCCTATTATCCCCTCGCCCCCACCAGTTTTAGGCTTGAACAGATTAAATCCTTTTTGGCTTAGATTTGAATTTACATTCATCATCCCATGATAAATGTCTATCCTGATCTGGCCTGACTCTTGGTGTCTGATATCCCTTTGGATAGCTCTATGTGGGCTGCGTCCCTGCTTGGTTAGCATCGACCTTAAAACTGGAAGCTGGAAAGGTATGTGGTACTAGTAGAGATTTGCTTTAAATAGCAACCCCTGGGCTTAGCCCTTAAAATATCCCACAGATCCTGCTGATATTTTATTCCTGCATGGGGGCCTTTCACCTGTCACTCAGCTGCTATCTAAGTAGGGCCTGGCTTCACATTGCACCAAGTTCCTATTACTCACCTGATTATGAATGTCCCGAATAAATATTTCTAGACATTATTCATTTCCTCTACCAGTATCTCGTGAGAACCTGCTTTGTGCTTGGAAGGCACTGTTCCAGACCCATGCGTGTTTCTTTAGATGTCTCATGTATCTAACTGAGCAAGAGGCCTGGTGCGAAGGAGGAAGCACAGTGCGGGGAGAGCAAGGCAAACTGATCTTAACCAGGGGTCAAGGCAGACCTTCCGGGTGAAGGAAGAAGAGGGAGCCTGGCTAAATGGGGCATGTGGAGAGAGTCCAGCAGGCAATGTATGGGAAACTGTAGATGAAGAGCTGTCTGGAGCTCAGGAGAGGATGGTCCTGTGGAACCTAGAGCAGATCTTCCAAGATGAAGCAATAAAAATTTCTATTGCTGCCAAAATTCTAAGCCTACATAGAGCTGAAGAGAGTCCACTCTCACCTTCTGGAAGCCACTAGCAAGTGGGTGACATGTACTGAAGTACTCCTCATCTTCTGTCTCCTAAAGCTCTCCTTACACTACGTGCTCCAAATACCCTAAAGGAAACCTCGTTCCCCTCGATGCTTCTCTCTCTTGCCCCTTGGCGGGGCTGACTTCATGGCTGTGTGACCTATGTAGTAGAAACAAGCCCTCATGCAGAAGGATGATGAACTTGGTTTAAAGTTCTGCTGCCACCGTCTTGAATTTTTTGATCATTTTATCTTTCAGTTTGTGTTTTGTAAGTGAGGTTTGAAGGGACAGTGGAGCATGCTGGAGAGCCGCGGAGATGTATGTGATACCCGTGTCCACTGCTCCTCACTGCCCTGTCTGCATGTAGCATTCTTGATGCCTCATCGCCACAGAATTCTCTTGACAGGATGCATGAGAGTCAGCAAGACTCACAGCACATACAAGCAAGGTACATTTGTGACTAAGCGGGGGTGCTGGTGGTCCAGAGAGGCCACACTTTGTTAGAAGCAGAACCTGCTGAGTATGATGATGTAAAGGAAGGGAAAGGTGATGTCATCTGTAATTCCTTTTCCTTTAAGCCCTTTCTTGCTCATCAGTAATCTAGAGGTAGGGATGTTGGTAGAAAGGTCATGTTTCATGAAGTGCAACAGAAACTATGAGTTAGTTTGGTGCTGTATTCCCACTGTTCTAGTAAGAACAAAAGACATACATGTACAAACCATGGAATACCAATTGTGTAATTGTAGTGATTTTGCACTGGTATGTGCATTAAACCTGGCATTGTACAAAATAAAGGTGAATGGATAAATTCATACTAATAATTTAAAATTTTAATTTTTCTTTAAATAGGATGACATTAAATAGCAAAAAAAAAATACTATGACAAATTGAGAGAGAAATCACAGAAGACAGACTACTTTTTGAACAAGGGGACATGCATTTTCATTTTGCACTAGATCCCACAAATTATATAGCTGGTCTGTCTTTGCGTTTATGTATAAAAGGATTCTGCACATATTTCATCTAAAATGTCATTCCTCAAAGAAGCATTTCCTAACCATTCAACCCTGTTTTGTTTTCTTGTTTTCTATGTCCCCCTGTCATACTGTGTGTGTTCCTTTCCTTGTACCCATTTCTGCTTCATATGTCTTTATTCTCTTCTAGATTATAAGCACCTCAAAGGCAACGGTGATATTTTCTTTATTGTTTTATCACCAGTTAGAAAGTGTATGCAGCTCAGTTTTTAAAAATAAAGGGTGAATTAAAGACAATGTGTTCCTAATAAACAAGTGCTAGATTTAGTTTTTCTTAAAACAACTTTGGAGAAATGTGACTGATTTTAGGAATTTGGCTGGGATTTAGAAAGACGCATACTGAGATAAGATTGTCAAATTAGTTGGAGGCAGACTTGGAATTGTCTTGCATGATAGGCAATTCATTCTTGGCTTTATCCTATTTCAAGGGGCTTTTCAAGTAGGAGAATTCATTTACTTATGCAGCAAATATAATGGAGGGAGGGTCTGCTACACACTAGGCACTGTCATTGGAGCATGGGGATATACTAATGAATTAAAATGGCAAAAATCCCTGTCCTTGTGGTACTTAAATTTTATTGGAATGACATTTTCAGCTCTGTATTTTAGGAAGGCCACCATATAGATGTTAGCAGGAGGCTGAGCTGCAATATGGATGTATCGCCACTCAGAGATTTCCTTCAGTGCTTCATCATCTTTTCTGGACACGTTAGAATCTTGTGGTAATTAACTCTTGCCCCTGACCCTGCAAGTCCCAAAACTTATCTAGGAATTCAAATCTCCTGTCACTGAATTAATGACTTACAATCGTAGTTGCCTTTTCTGTCTAAAAAAGTCTAGCCTTAGGTGAATTCTTCAAAGATCATGCTACCCTGTGATCTGGACTCCAAACATAAACTGATAAATACAGATTGTCAGTTGCTCTGGGATAAAAGAAATGCAGGATTTTGAGAGATAATGTTCCATTTCCAGAGGCAAATACAAGGATGGAATTCAGAACAAGGAGAGGTTGAAGCATCCACAGGGTAAAGACCTCTGCCCCTTTCTATGAGTGTCCAGCACTACTCCCTGTAATTCTGTTGCACTACCTTAATCCTTTCTGGCTCCCATATCATCAGTTTAGAGGTGATAGGTGAAATTGCAAGAGGATCTGTAGCTACACAACCAACAGTAGGCATTACAAAGGAAAGAAAAGAAGAAAATGGGACAAGGGTCAGAACCAAGGAAACTTACATCTAAAGGAGAAGCTGGAAGAAGCCTTGTCAGCAAAAGAGGTGGAGACAGTGTTCCTGGTGACATGTCAGAAAGGGCAAGCACACCGGGGTTAGGAGGACAGGGAGCTGACCTTGTTTGTGTTGCATTTATTATTATTATTATTTTTTAATATAATTTATTTTATTATCATTAATCTACAATTACATGTGCAATATTACGGTTATTAAACTACCCCTTCATCAGGTCCCCCCCACCAACCCCATTACAGTCACTGTCCATCAGCATAGTGAGATACTATAGAATCACTACTTGTCTTCTCTGAGTTGTACAGCCCTCCCCGTGCCCCCCCAACATTACATCTGCTAATTGTAATGCCCCTTTTTCCCTCTTATCCCTCCCTTCCCACCCATTTTCCCCAGTCCCTTTCCCTTTGGTAACTATTAGTCCGTTCTTGGGTTCTGTGAGTCGGCTGCTGTTTTGTTCCTTCAGTATTTTTCTTTGTTCTTATACTCCACATATGAGTGAAATCATTTGATACTTGTCTTTTTCGGCTTGGCTTATTTCACTGAGCATAATACCCTCTAGCTCCATCCATGTTGTTGCAAATGGCAGGATTTGTTTTCTTCTTATGGCTGAATAATATTCCATTGTGTATATGTACCACTTCTTCTTTATCCATTCATCTACTGATGGACACTTAGGTTACTTCCATTTCTTGGCTATTGTAAATAGTGCTGCAATAAACATAGGGTTGCATCTGTCTTTTTCAAATTGGGCTGCTGCATTCTTAGGGTAAATTCCTAGAGGTGGAATTCCTGGGTCAAATGGTATTTCTATTTTGAGTTTTTTGAGGAACCTCCATACTGCTTTCCACAATGGTTGAACTAATTTGCAGTCCCACCAGCAGTGTAGGAGGGTTCCCTTTTCTCCACATCCTCACCAACATTTGTTGTTGTTTGTGTTTTGGATGTTGGCCATCCTCACTGGTGTGAGGTGATATCTCATTGTGGTTTTAATCTGCATTTCTCTGATGATTAGCGATGTGGAGCATCTTTTCATGTGCCTGTTGGCCATATGAATTTCTTCTTTAGAGAAGTGTCTATTCATGTCCTCTGCCCATTTCTTAAATGGATTATTTGCTTTCTGTTTGTTAAGGTGCATGAGTTCTTTATATATTTTGGATGTCAACCCTTCATCAGATACGTTTTTTTATGAATATATTCTCCCATACTGTGGGATGTCTTTTTGTTCTACTGGTGGTGTCCTTTGCTGTACAGAAGCTTTGCAGCTTGATATAGTCCCACTTGTTCATTTTTGCTTTTGTTTCCCTTGCCCGGGGAGATATATTCATGAAGAAGTTGCTCATGTTTATGTCCAAGAGATTTTTGCCTATGTTTTTTTCTAAGAGTTTTATGGTTTCATGACTTACATTCAAGTCTTTGATCCACCTTGAGTTTACCTTTGTGTATGGGGCTAGACAGTAGTCCAGTTTCATTCTCTTACATGAAGCTGTCCAGTTTTTCCAACACCAGCTGCTGAAGAGGCCTTCATCTCCCCAATGTATATCCAAGGCTCCCTTATCAAATATTAATTGACTGTATGTGTTTGGGTTGATGTTTGGCTTTTCTATTCTGTTCCACTGGTCTGTGGGTCTGTTTTTGTGCCAATACCAAATTGTCTTGATTACTGTGGCTTTGTAGTAGAGCTTGAAGTCAGGGAGCATAATTCCCCTTGTTTTATTCCTCCTTCTCAGGATTGATTTGGCTATTCGGGGTCTTTTGTGGTTCCATATGAATTTTAGAATTATTTGTTCCAGTTCATTGAAGAAAGCTGTTGGTAGTTTGATAGGGATTGCATTGAATCTGTAGATTGCTTTAGGTAGTATAGCCATTTTGACAATATTTATTCTTCCTAGCCAAGAGCATGGGATGCATTTCCATTTGTTAGTGTCCTCTTTAATTTCTCTTAGGAGTGTCTCGTAGTTTTCAGAGTACAGGTCTTTCACTTCCTTCGTTAGGTTTATTCCTAGGTATTTTATTCTTTTTGATGCAATTGTGAATGGAATTGTTTTTCTGATTTCTCTTTCTGTTAGTTCATCATTAGTGCATAGGAAAGCAACAGATTTCTGTGTGTTAATTTTGTATCCTGCAACTTTGCTGAATTCAGATATTAGTTCTAGTAGTTTTGGAGTGGAGTCTTTAGGGTTTTTTATGTACAGTATCATGTCATCTGCAAATAGTGACAATTTGACTTCTTCTTTACCAATCTGGATGCCTTGTATGTCTTTGTTTGGTCTGATTGCTGTGGCTAGGACCTCCAGTACTATGTTGAATAACAGTGGAGAGAGTGGGCATCCCTGTCTTGTTCCCGATCTTAGATGAAAAGCTTTCAGCGTCTCACCATTAAGTATGATGTTAGCTGTGGATTTGTCATATATAGCCTTTATGATGTTGAGGTACTTGCCGTCTATACACATTTTGTTGAGAGTTTTAATCAGGAATGGATGCTGAATTTTGTCAAATGCTTTTCAGCATCTATGGAGATGATCATGTGGTTGTTGTTCTTCTTTTTGTTGATGTGGTGGATGATGTTGATGGATTTTCGAATGTTGTACCATCCTTGCATCCCTGGGATGAATCCCACTTGATCATAGTGTATGATCCTCTTGATGTATTTTTGAATTCGATTTGCTAATATTTTGTTGAGTATTTTTGCTTTTTCGTTCATCAGGGATATTAGTCTGTAATTTTCTTTTTTGGTGAGGTCTTTGCCAGATTTTGGTATTAGAGTGATGCTGGCTTCATAGAATGAGTTTGGAAGTATTCCCTCCTCTTCTATTTTTTGGAAAACTTTAAGGAGAATCGGTGTTATTTCTTCTCTATATGTCTGGTAGAATTCAGAGGTGAATCCATCAGGCCCAGGGGTTTTGTTCTTGGGTAGTTTTTTGATTACCAATTCGATTTCGTCACTGGTGATTGGTCTGTTTAGTTTTTCTGTTTCTTGCTTGGTCAGTCTTGGAAGGTTGTATTTTTCTAAGAAGTTGTCCATTTCTTCTATGTTTTCCAGCTTGTTAGCATATAGATTCTCATAATATTCTCTTATGATTCTTTGTATTTCTGTGGGGTCCATCGTGATTTTTCCTTTCTCATTTCTGATTGTGTTTATGTGTGTAGATTCTCTTTTTCTCTTAATGAGTCTGGCTAGGGGTTTATCTATTTTGTTTATTTTTTCAAAGAACCAGCTCTTGGTTTTATTGATTTTTTTCTATTGTTTTATTCTTCTCAATTTTATTTATTTCTTCTCTAATCTTTATTATGTCCCTCCTTCTGGTGACTTTGGGCCCCATTTGTTCTTCTTTTTCCAATTTCAGTAATTGTGTCTTTAGACTATTCATTTGGGAATTTTCTTCCTTCTTTAAATAGGCCTAGATTGCAATATACTTTCCTCGTAGAACTGCCTTTCCTGCGTCCCACAGAAGTTGTGGCTTTGTGTTGTTGTTGTCATTAGTCTCCATATATTCTTTGATTTCTGTTTTGATTTGGTCGTTAACCCATTGATTAATTAGGAGAATGTTGTTAAGTCTCCATGTATTTGCGAGTCTTTTTGATTTCTTTCTTAAATTTATTTCTAGTTTTATACCTTGGTGATCTGAGAAGTTGTTTGGTAGGATTTCAATATTTTTGAAATTACTGAGGTTCTTTTTGTGGCCTAGTATGTGGTCTATTCTGGAAAATGTTCCATGTGCACTTGAGAAGAATGTGTATCATGTTGCTTTTGGGTGTAGAGTTCTGTAGATGTCTGTTAGGTCCATCTGTTCTAGTGTGTTGTTCAGTGCCTCTGTGTCTTTACTTATTTTCTGTCTGGTTGATCTGTCCTCTGGAGTGAGTGGTGTGTTGAAGTCTCCTAAGATGAATGCATTGTTGTCTATTTCCTCCTTTAATTCTGTTAGTATTTGTCTCACATATGCTGGCGCTCCTGTGTTGGGTGCATATATATTTATAATGGTTATATCTTCTTGTTGGACTGACCCCTTTATCATTATGTAATGTCCTTCTTTATCTTTTGCTACTTTCTTCGTTTTGAAGTCTATTTTGTGTGATACAAGTACTGCAACACCTGCTTTTTTCTCTTTGTTGTTTGCATGAAATATCTTTTTCCATCCCTTCACTTTTAGTCTGTGTATATCTTTGGATTTGAGGTGAGTTTCTTGTAGGCAGCATGTAGATGGGTCTTGCTTTTTTATCCATTCTGTTACTCTGTGTCTTTTGATTGGTGCATTCAGTCCATTTACATTTAGGGTGATTATTGATAGATATGTACTTATTGCCATTGCTGGCCTTAGATTCGTGGTTACCAAGGGTTCAAGGGTTGCTTCTTTACTATCTAACAATCTAACTTAACTTTCTTGTTAAGTTATTGTAAACACAGTCTGATGTTTCTTTATTTCTCTCCCTTCTTATTCCTCCTCCTCCATTCTTTCTATAATAGGTGTTTTATTCTTTGCCTTTAGTTAGTATTTGGATGGTCTCCTTTCTTTGCTATGATTTTATTTTCTCTGGTGACATCTTTTTAGCCTTAGGTGTGCCTCCATCTAGAGCAGTCCATTTAAGATATCCTGTAGTGGTGGTTTATGAGAGGCAAACTCTCTCAACTTTCGTTTGTCTGGAAATTGTTTAATCCCTCCACCATATTTAAATGATAATCGTGCTGGATACAATATTCTTGGTTCGAGGCCCTTCTGTTTCATAACGTTAAATATATCATGCCATTCTCTTCTGGCCTGTAAGGTTTCTGTTGAGAAGTCTGATGATAGTCTGATGGGTTTTCCTTTGTAGGTGATCTTTTTTCTCTCTCTAGCTGCCTTTAATACCCTGTCTTTATCTTTGATCTTTGCCATCTTAATTATTATGTGTCTCGGTGTTGTCTTCCTTGGGTCCCTTGTGTTGGGAGATCTATGAGCTTCGGTGGACTGCGAGACTACTTCCTTCCCCAGCGAGGAAAGTTTTCAGCAATTATTTCTTCAAAGACACTTTCTATCCCTTTTTCTCTCTCTTCTTCCTCAGGTACTCCTATAATGCGAATATTGTTCCGTTTGGATTGGTCACACAGTTCTCTTAATATTCTTTCATTCCTAGAAATCCTTTTGTCTCTCTCTGCCTCAGCTGCTCTGTACTCCTGTTCTCTGTTTTCTATTCCATTAACAGTGTCTTGCATCTCATCCATTCTGCTGTTAAGCCCGTGGATCGCTTGTCTGATTTCTGCATTGTCTTTCCTCACTTCCCTCACTTTCTCCCTCAGCTCTTGCATATTTCTCTGTAGGTCCATCAGCGTGGTTATGACTTCTATTCTGAATTCTTTTTCAGGAAGACTGTGCATTTCCATCCCTTCAGACTCCCTGTCTGGGGTTGTCTGGTTGATTTTGGTCTGAACCATATTCCTCTGTCTTTTCATGGCTATAGAATTGGTCACTGATAGTTGCCACGTATGTCAGCTGGGCTCTTTAAGACTAAAAAGAGAAGAGAAAAAAAAGAAAAAAAAGAAGAAAGAAAGAAAAAAATAAAAAAGAAAGAAAAGAAAAAACAAAAACAAAACAAAACACAAAACAAAACAAAACAAACAAAAAAAATGCCCACCGGACGTAGATTCTGTGGGAATGCTGTAGTTGGCGCTATTGCCCCACTATTCCACAGCTGTGACTGCGCCGCTCCGCAGGGCCCTTTATCACTCTGGCAGGGGTGGGAACGAATAGGAGGCTGCTGATCTCAGGGAGAAGTGTAAGTATGGCTACGCTTCCTCAGTCGCCAGCTAAGGCGTCTGAAACCCCACAGGACTCCCAGCCTGCTGGGCTGAGTGTGCTGGGGCGATCCGGCTCCTCCGCTGGGCTCCTGTCTCTTTAAGACCGCTGAAGAAAGTGCGCGCTTTTTTTTTTTCCTTCCCGGGGAGCCGGCTGCAAGCACCCTGGCGTGTTCCCTGCTCAGATTCTGCCCCTCTGTCTCTCCAGTCTCTGCTGCACTGCGCAATGTGGGTCAGCGCTCCCCGCACAGATCACCGGGGCTGGCTACTTTGTGGGGTGTACTTCCACTCCCTCCCAGCTCTGAATCCTCTCCTCCCGCCAGTGCGCTGGGGTGGGGGAGTGCTCGGGTCCCGCCAGGTCGCGGGTCCGTATCTTACCCGCCTCTTGGGGTGCTGAGTCCTCCTGGGTGTAGCTGCACGCTGTGCGCTTTCCTGTGCATTCTCGTCTCTCTTTTAGGAGTAGATGTATTTGCTGTGTTTTCGTAGATAAATATAGTGTTGGGAGGAGATTTCTGCCGCCCTGCTCACACCGCCATCTTCCCGGAAGTCCGGTGTGTTGCATTTTTGAAATGTGATTTTTCTCATTGTGTGAAGAAATGTGATCTTAAACTAATGGTTTCCTAAACTTCTTAGATCACCTGAGGAGCTCTTTCAAGGGCATGGTTACATCTTTTTACAGTTCCCAGGATTTGGATACATAACCACCAATAATGTTCCATTATTGTATTTTACTTTCGCATAAATGCAATTCAGAGTGGCAATAAAGTTGTATCATCCACTCCTTGGGCAACGCGGAGCTGGAATAGGACACAAGAATTACACCAAAATCTAACAAGAAAAATAATGGGTTTCCTCATTAAGCTGGGTCACTGCAAATGAAAAAAAAAATCTGAGAAGTGCAGAGAAAAATGGATCTAGTCAATGAAAATAAATGTTTTCATCACTGTACAAATAGTGATTCCAACACGGTCATCTGAGAATGATGGATGGGGGATTGGATTATTAGACTGAATTATATAAAATGAAAATAATGAATAATATGTGGGTTTTGAATCTTTACAACTTTATTAGCTGAGTGCTTCTCTATTCTGCTTGAAATTCTCAGAAGAACAAAAGGGAGGCTGGCTTCCTGCATAAGCTTCATTTGTTTGCTGACTTGACAGTGCAGTGTTTGCACTCCTGGGGAATACTCTGCAGGAGGTGGGATCAGGCAGGGCAGAGCTAGTCTTTGGTGGAATCAGGCAGGATTTTCCATCTATTGCATGAAAGCCAGGATCACAGAGGAAAATGAGGTAAAAAACAGGGCTCATTAGATAATGCTTCACCATCTGCAATCTTTGATTAACCTGGAATCATATCCTTTAATCAAGCCATTCTCCTAATCAGCCAGTGTGACATTTTTCGCTATATCTAGGATATTTCCTTGTAGCTTCCTGCACTACCGGAAAACCAATGTCCATAACTCTATGCATGGTTTCCCCTGACATCTACCTTTCTTGTCTCCCCCATATTACAGAGTAGGGTCTGCAGAGTCAGAAATCTGCATCGTCTTACCTACTGCTTCTTTCTCAGCCGGCACCAACCCTGTTCATTCTTTCCCTGAAGAGCTCTCAATCCTTTCTTCTGTTGTCATTCCCGCAGCAACTGGCTTTTCTCTGGATCTCATACATTGCTGTTCGCTCAAATGATAAGGCCCTTTTCTCTGAAGTACTTGCTTTAATTACTCTCCATTCAAGATATACTCAGCCCTGAGAGGAAAATGAAGAAATGGTAATGTGGTCACATTTTTCTACAGTTTAAAATTGCTTGGTAATTTCTGCCCAGAGGGAGACTCAAGACCTTTAACCTCAGAGCTCCCTGAGCCCGCTTGCCTTCGTCTCTGAACTCAGGGGCACAAAAGGTTGGGCATGATGGTTAAGAGCTCAAATTCTGAAGTCAAGGGGTGTGGATTCCAGTCTTGGATCTGCCAGTTTAGCTTTTGCTTAAATTGGATTATTTCACAGTTTTCTCATCAGTGATATGGGGGTGATAAAAATTAACCATAGAACATATTTATTAGGTTCTGGCTAGATTTAGTTAATAAGAAGTAGTTAATAATAGTTAACTATTACTGCTTTTTAACTATTCCCTTAGGTTCCTCTTCATGTTCTTGAACGTACCTTCCTTTCTCAGATTTTTAGGATTTCTAGATGCCTTCTCCGTTGCCAGGGAGCCTCTCCTGTTCTCTGTTTCCATCTCAGCTTAATGACACCTTGATGGAAAGTCTTCTTGATTTATTAACTTTACCTGAACTACCCCCAACCATTTGGTGTAGGTATCTCATCTCTGACTTCTGTTCCAACAGCCCTGTATTTAGCTTTATAATAACATTATTGGAATAATTTGTTTGCTTATCTACCCCTGTCCAAAGTGCTTTCCTTGAGGACATCCGAGCTGAGTAGTCTCATTGCTTAATGCTTTGTGAAATCGCCACCGTGGTGAGTACACTAGAGAATGGAGAACTGGGGAAACTTGACCTCACCAAAGGGAATTCTGAAATATATGGAGGCATGGCAGTGTTTCCTCCCTCCCTTTAGCTGAGTGGTCGGTTAATGCAGGCTCTCGGAGATTGAATCCACCAAGGGGAGTCTTCCTAGACCCCAAGCTGTGTCAGACGAAGGGACCATGAAATGGAGAGATGAAGGGGAAGAGGAGGAAATTGTAAAGCAGACGGCAATGTGGAAAGGGAGGCCATAAGGAAGTGGAGAACTCAGGCAGATTCCTCAGTCTTGAGAGTGAAGAGGAAGGGGGCACAAGGATTTGAGCAGCAGGTCTGTCTGGCAAGGGGAGACTACTTCCTATGAGATAATTCATCCGAATGAGGTCTCTTCACCAGTCAACCGGCTGAGCCAGGCTGCAGCATAAACTGAAGATCAGGTGCCTCATTCTTACTTCAAAGAAAGAGAAGTCAAAGAAAAAGTGTCTGGTTAAATCTAGTTCTGTTTGTTTATAGGTTTGAAGCTGGGATCTTCTTACGCTTGACATACGTTGTAACTCAACCGGATTCTAATGTGAGGGTACATCTGTTATTTGTGAATGTCAGTTGCATCACTTTTCTTGTTATTTGAGCTGGAATTTGCTTCTTTGTGATGTGACTTTGTGATGTGTCCACTTGCCTAGGCTGAACTGCATTTCTCAGAATCTTATTTCTTATATATTTTCACTTTGGATAGACCATAAGGAAAATTCTTGGGCAATGTGGAGGACAGAAAGGAAGTGAAAGCCCTTTCTTAAGCTCACATGTATTGTTGCTGATGTATCGCTTTACTTCATTGGTGTGAAGCAGCGACTGCTCTACCTTCTTCTGTCTCCTTCAGCTTCTCTGACTCTTGGGTCAGAAATGCACATGTTTGGGTCTGTGATGAAGTGTGCAAGATTCTGTAGGATCTGCATGCACATCACCCAGATCAGAGGCAAAGAGAACTGACCTGGGATTCAGTCCATCCTCACAATGTCCAGCTCCTACTTGTAGATTCCAGCCTGCGCTTGCTCTCCCCCACTTTCCATCCTTCTTTCTTCCTGACGACCTGCCCTGCGGGCTTCCAGATATAACTTCTGATGCAGAGGCAGCCTTTCAGAGACTGCCTACTAGCTGCCTCTGCAATTGACTAAATCCAAATTTAACTAATCTCTAATTCTATCTCCATCCCTGTATCTATTCTCTCTCTCTCTTTGCATGTGTGTGTCCATGTATATATATATATATATTTGCATATGTATTTGCCTATACACACATATGCATATTTGTATATATGTATATATGTAAAGTGTTTCTCCTTCTCTGGTTGAGCTGTAACTGTTTGAACTTTCTCTTTCTATTTGCTTACTTAATCCATACCTTCTACAGAGAACTAAAATGTCTTAAAAGTCTTAAATCCTATTTAGTCACACTTTCTATAACCACAGGTTCTCTCAATATGCATCTTCTCCTACAGTTTCCTCACCCATTCCATTTGATTGTGGGAATGGAAACACAACAAAAATAGCAGCAACTACCAAAATTAGAAATATGACTTTGTCAAGTTCACAGGTGCTAACGGGTGAATGTTTATTGCTCTAAAATACTACATATTTTAGAAACTCAGTAACTTATATGAAAGACCACCCATTTTGTGTTATTTCTCTTAACTAAAAATTCTCCTCCTTGTGGTGATAAAAGTCATGTTCTCATAACTTGCATCTAATGGTTTTGCTGCTCCTCCCAAGAATAAAAAGAAAAGTCTAGGCCATTTTTTGCATGTTAATCCTTCAGAAATCTCAAAACAGTCATTGTGTTCCTATAAACCATGTATTCTCCAGATCACTGAACTTTTCTGAACTCTGAGGGCTGTCGAGCAGTCCCAAGACTTCCTTCTCAACAAGATGAATGATGTTCCCCCTTCTAGGATTTGTAACCCAAAGCAATCTAAGGTCTTTTTGGACTCATCCCTTAGAGAACAGAATCCTGGCACCCTACAGCTCCATAATGCATTATTGTAAAGCTGTGGGGCATATATTTAAAGCGAAGTATTTAGTATCTCTGACATTGCAGAGGGTTGTCTGTGGTGTGCTCTGAGATTAAGTTAGGAATGTGATATGATCCTGTAAAGTCCCAGACCAGTCATAAAGAAGGGTGACAGCTAGTTGGAGAAGCACTAGGCTGATTTGTGGCAATCTTGTTGAGTTGCTTAGTTGTGATTATAAATAATAAACTCCCTAAACATAATGAAGTAGTTACTGACAATAGAAAATCAATAATGCATGAAAACATCCCTGTGATTTACTGGTATCTGGGCCATCCCCACACTGTAGGGTTCAAAGCTTGCCTGAAAACCACTTTAAAGGACCAAGAAGTGAGTGCATATATGTATACTGTCCAGGAGGAAGAGGACATTAAATGAATTCACATTCATGGTTTAATAATTACTAAGATGGCTCGATTCCCATGGGATGGGAATTAATAGAGAAAGGTCAGCTAGTTTACAGGATAGCTTTTAAATTGCACCATTAATTGCATCATTCTTCTTCTTTAAATAGTCGCTTTGTTTATGGGAAACTGAAGGAAGGCAAGCAACTGGGCCTTTGTCTTTGCTGTTGTGAGAGGCCAAGATCTCACATGCCACCTTCTTTAACATGTGGCTTACAGGACATAGAATGACCGTCATCCTCTCCGTAGAGTGGCAGCTGACTCATGATCCTCAAGGACAACAAAATTTCATCCTAGGTAGGGCACACAGGGGGATTTTACAAAATGATTAAGGACAGAATGGAGTTTGGGGATAGGGACACCATGGGGAACTGAAAAAATGCTGAGTAAAGAAACAGGTCAGAAGGAGGTTCATGCCCACACAGATACAAAGGTTGTGTAAATGCCTTAGTCCTTTACTCCATTTCTGATCTCTTGATTCTTTTTCTACTTATAAAGCATCTCCTGTCTTCACGTACTTCCCACTTACTGCTCCTGGCCCATCCTTTGCCTTCCCTTGCATACTTTCTAAAGCTCCTCGCTTCATTGCTGAGTTTCCTTTGTTTTCCACCTACCCACATACCACCACCTGCACTGTGCCCTTTCTCTGTGGCTCCATGACTACTTTCCTGGGGAAAATCACACCTTTCTGCTCAGTGTGCCACTCTGAACCTTGGTCACAAATGTGATGGACCCCAGCCATGTCCAGATGACCCTGAAGAGATTCCTTAGCCAGCATTTTCTCTTTCTCCACAATGGCTGTTTTTATGTTCCCCCAGCCCTCTGACCTCTCTTCTCTCTGTGCCATCCCAGTCTCAGTTGATGACCTTAGATCCAATTTACAGACAAAATAGAACTCGAGTTCACCGACCATATAATAATTGCTTTTGTACAGGAACTCTGATGTAACTTTCAGAGACCAAATACCAAAATACTTGGGATTCTGCCCTGTACTTCCTCTCTCTCTTCCGGATGAGTAAGGCATATTCTCCCCCCAGAGTTTCAGATATCATCACATTCTACCGTTCCCATGCTTCTTCCTCTCCCAGACATGAAGGGATTTCTTTCAGTGTAAGTGATGTCTTTTCATTAGGATCAAGTAAGAGGGTGTGTGTGCACACACTGAGGCATACACAGGCGACCACTGTCAAACACCCATCTCAGTTCTTGGTCCCTCCCCTAACCCTCCACCTCTGTCTTGCTCTCTCGTAGCCATGCTTCTGGGAAGGATTGTCTAAGCCACTCTGGGTTCCAACTTGCCTACTTTCTGCACATTCCCCAAGTCAACTACTAAGCATTTATCTTGAAAAAATATTTTTAAATGGGAGGAGGGGAAGTCTTGTCCTCATATATTTGTATTGGCATTATTTGAACCAGACATAAATGCAGATAATTTAAATCTACAACAGGAGCTTGACTAATTAAAGTACTCTATACCAGGGTTGACTTTGTGGCCATATCTATGTTTAATAAACTATGTCATGCTATCAAAAATATTTTTAATGAAGCAAAATAGAGTCATATATAATGTGACCACAGCTGTATAATAACATGTGCTTGGTAAACCTGGAAGAAAACATTATCAGTGTACAATACTAACAGGCATCAGTTATATTATAACAGGTGTCAGTATATACAATACTAAGTCATCGAAAGACTGCCCTGCACTTTGCCTGAACATTGTCCACCTAAGTGTCTGTGGGGCAAGGATGTGTCTGCCTGAAGCCCTCAGCCCTCTGGTCCTGACAAGGTCTCAGTTGCCAGGGACTTTGGAAATCCCTACTCAAATGGTTTTAGCCTCCTTCTCAAATCTGTCCTTTCAAACATAAAACACCCCACAAAAAGCTGACCTAGAGGCTGCTGTTTTGGAGTCTATAAGGAGCACTTGGACTTGCTAGCTGGACAATGTGGGTTGGGCACATGCTTGCGGGCAGCCCCTGTGGAGTGGGCCAGTGCTGGGCTCAGAGAAAGAGTAGGTGGCATTGCCATGTTAAGGTGAGAAATTCCTAGGACGCTGAGGGGCTCCATAGTTGAACCTGAACTTTCAGGTCATTATTTAGATATATCTGTCCAAGTAGGAGAAAAAGAACACACTTCATTGTTAATTCATTAGTTTGATTCATTACTCTTAGATATGGTAAAGGGCCTACAGTGGTACTTTTGGCATCAGTACAAATGCTGTGAGCATTCTAAGATGTTAACAGTCACATCATCTCTGTATGAGTGAAATTAATTATTTCTATTCTTTTCTTTCCCATCTTTCTTCCTCCCCCTTCCTTCCTTCCCAACCTTCTTTTCCTAAATCCCCATTTTCTGAATCACCAAATTTTATTTTATTACATTTATGGTAAGACAACAGCAAAATCGATTTTAAAATATTAGGCAATAGTCAACAGATAAGACACAAAATAGACTGAAGATAGGCGTGCAGTGAGAGACTCCAGAAATATCTGGCTCCAGGAAATGTAGATAAAACAGGCTGGAAAATAAAAAACAATGCTTAGGCCACAGGTGGTGAGTGTCGGTTTGGAGAAAACCTAGCTCGGCCGTGCCTGGTGATTTGCCACTTTAAACCCCAGATACAAAGCATACAGCAAAAAAGGACATGGTAAAAATGAATTAAATCAACATGTACAAAAATATTACTGTGAAGCCTGATTAGAAAGCTTTTTCAAGGTTCCTTCTCAAATAAATATGATTGACAGGGAAGCCTTTACAATAGTAATGAGCATGAGGAAGTAATGAGACCCCCAGTTTTGGAGATCAGAGATCTAGTGATGTGGGGATGGTGTTCAGGGAATAGAAATTCCAATCGCTTCAATTTATTTATCCCAACATCACACTTTATTGTGTCTCATCATCTTCTTTCTTTCAGTTAAATGAATTTGTCCAATAAAGGAGTTCTATGAAATTCACATGGCATGATGTTAGATGTGAAAGAATTTTCCACTTCCTTAAAATTGTTCTCTCAATCCTAATTAAGATGGAGGAGATGCAGTTTGAAGCAAATGAGGCGCTGCCTGGAGGGCGGTCCAGGGCGTGGCACACGGGAAAGGTCAGTGAACAATGGATTAGACCTCCAGCGACCCAGGGCTTCTGGCAAGTTCTCCGGGAAGAGGGTAGCCCTGAGGCATCGGGTTTCCTAGAATACAGAAATCCGCACTGTCAGATTCCTCATTTTTCAATTTTGAGTATATTAATGCTGGTAAACCTTCACTTTATTTTCTTTCCTATTCCAGATGCTTCCTTATCTGATACATCTTTCTAAAACCCTAACATGATCCTATCCCTGTCCTGGTTAATCTATTTGCTCAGTTTCCCAGATCCTACAAAATAATTCTCAACTTATTAACCTGGTTGGACAAATCCCTTCAACATAAGACTCTAGAGTCTTGCCATTCTTGTTGGGTTTAAACACGGTGACACCTGATGCAGCTTCAGACATGATAGGAAGCTTGGGTGTATTTGAGTCACAGGGCTTCTGCCCAGAAGGGCTGTTGCCGGCTCTCCTCTGGCCCAGCCGCTCCTTTCCTTCCAAGGCAGGCTCCCTCCGGAAACCACCCCCTTGGGCCTCTCCTCCCTTCTGCCTCAGGGGCCATTAGCACCTTCGACGGCAAGCTGTTGGGTGGCCTTCCTCAGCTCCCTGACAACTGTTCCATGTCTACCTTGCCAAGGGTGCTCTGCAAGAAAGGTGATTCGGGGAGAAATGGCCCTCCTGTTGTCTTGCTCCTTTAAAAGGCTCTTGGTGAAGTCCTAAAGAATGACATCGGGCCAGCATCAGTACCCAGCAGTGCTGAGACCTGGGAAACAGTGGAGGGCGTCACAGCCCTGGGGTATTTCGTCAAACCAGTAGTTGTGTGTAGGCGAGCGAGTGGTGTTGGTGGAGTGTGAGAGAAGCTTGTGTTCTGTTCTGTGGGGGTGAATGTCCAGCCTTGCCAGAACCACCTAGTGTCACTCTGTTCTCTCTGCCGTCTCTCATACGTGTCCCGGGAGGGGAAGGCCATGCATGTGTGCTTCTTAGATACCTCCCACAGCTTCTTGCATTTCTACGTAGGGCGCTGGCTAAGAGTGTGAAAATGCCTGTTTAATGAATATATGAATAACTGCATGAAGTCCAAGAGGAGGATGCAGATGAACCCACCCTGACTGTGCTCATTTAAAGGGATAATGCATTTATATGGTTAAAGTCAGTTAATTATTTAATCAGTGATTAAAACTTATGGACAATTAAGAAATTGAGGATGCCTCATGAACATGCCACCAGGAAGTTTCAGAAAAAGTTTTAACTGAGAAAAAATTTACTTGAGGGGTCCTTAGATAGCTGCCTGGGCTTTCTTCCAACGGCACCAAAGGTTGGTGGCCAGAGACCTTCTGTGACTGCTTAGCATGCATGGGACAGACCACAGATGCTGAGGAATTTGTCCTAAGAATTGTGTTAACTTGATGAGTAAAAGAAAAAAGTCTTGGGTTTAATCTCATTGCTGTTCTCTCTTAGGTGAGTTGTCTAAGGCAAAATGTTATCACTCCTAAGGAAACTGAATTTATTCTTCTGTGGAAAGGGGAGAATCCATACTTTTTATCTCACACTCTTACCTGGAAGATAAGAAGTGATCAGTGGGACAGTGCTTTGAAAACTCATAGTTCTCTATGAATCCAAGGCTTCAAATATATAGTGAGGTCCATTGGGACAAGTATTACGTTATTCTTTACATATAATGTCTATCCACACCAGCTCAGTTTAGTTTACCACCGACTCCCCTTGTGGACATCAGATCACCCTCTTATAAATGCAAACATGGTCCTGTCATTCCTTTATTTATTTATTTATTTATTTTTACTGGAAAATACCCACAAAATGCAACTAAGCTCATTTACAAGCCAATTTCAATGTCGTTTTCCCAGTCCTGTTTTCCTCTGCCCCTGCTTCCCCTCCTCCTTGATCATGCAGTGGTCTCCCCTGTGCTTTTGCAAGTCCTGTTTCCTCTTTTTGGATCCCTGCTCCATTCTGGAGGCACTATCGGTACTTTCTGATAGCTAGTACCCCTTCCTTCCCTTGACCCCCTACCAAACTGCAATTCCTAGCCTTTTGCTTCTGCCCATGCCACAGGAGGAAGTGTGGGGCGATTTGATGTGGGCAGAAGTGAGGGAGGCCACCCCCAGGAACAGCTTCTAAAACAACTAGTCAATAGGCAGGATCAGGGGAGCAGGCAGAGGACTCCAAATGGAAGTCAAAGGCTGGGAGGTCCTTAGGTTCCTAGCTTACCTTGTGAAGCTTAACCACAGCTTCCAGATGAGCTGTCGGTGAAGTGGAAGATGGAATGCGAAATGGACAACAAACAAGCCTTTCTTGTGCTATTCCTCTGAGATTTGGAAGTCTTTTTTAGAGGACCTAGAATTACTCACCTGAATAGTGTGTCCACACTCTCCCTTCCATCAGATTTCTTTAAGGCATGATTTAGGTAGCACCTCCTCCAGGAAGCCTTCCGTGATCCTTCCAGAGTTAGAGTCTGCTTTGTCCAGCATTCTTTATATTCTCTATAGCAGATGCTCCCTTTCTTATAAGAATCTTTTAAAAAGATGTCTTTACAAATGTTCTATAACTCCCCCAAGGGCAGAAATAGTATCTTTGTACCTTCATGTACTCAGCAACATGACATAGAAGCTAAAAGACTTTCAATTAATGTTCAACAGATAAGTGAATGAGTGAAATGTACCTAAGGCTTTTATTAAAGTTTGGAAATAGAAAGGTGGTATTGAATAGACCCATCAAAAGTTGGAAACAATGGTATATTCTTAAATCTATTCCTTAAGTCAGAGAGTAGGTTGTTAATCATTTCTGAGGAACCAGCCTTGTAGCTTTAAAATGGATAGTTTCAATTTTAAATCCTACCTCAACTATATTACTTCACCACTGTTTTAGTCAGAGGTAAAATTCCCTTGCCATGTAGTAGGTTTATATAACTCAATTGTATTTAATCAATTGAGAAAAACCACAGAATTTGATTACTTTTGATCAGTTTCATACAAGATAAACTCCTCTAAGAATAGCTATTTGATAACCTCAGTGTTCTTTTGCATTGGTCTTTTGTTTATGTGAGTAAATTATAATTTCAAAATTCTATTCTCTGACAGTGATGGGGTTTATTAAATGGTCTCAGTTCTCAGAAACACACAAAGGAAGAAGCTGTTTTGATAGATGTCTCAACTGTTGTAAAAAGACACACAGAACCAGATGGACTCTGAGCATCACACAGCGATCACAGTTGTATAATTATAACTAACTACAAAAAGGGGGGGATCAATTACTCTCTTAAGTTTTCTTCTGTCTACGTTTAAAAATATGCAATTGTATTAAAAAAGGAGGACAAATGAGGGAAGCTTGCTACAACTAGATGTTAAGGTTTAAGGGAATAAAATAAAGGGTTTAAAATGTATTTCCCTCTGAACTTTTTACCCTGAATACCCAGCAGCCATATTCTTACTGAGACTTCAGAAAGAAAGGAGAGAGAGACAATAAGCAATCTACCAACATCGGACTCCAGTAGAATTCATATCACCCAGGATCCTTTGCATAAGTGTATTACAGTAATTATTTCTCAAGGGGGAAAAATTAAATGAAATTAAACCTTTACCGAAATAAGAATGTGGGCTAAATTTCTTTTGCTTCTCTATAAAAGCAGAATTAAAGTTTCCTCTTTTATTTCATAGACCCATATGAATGCCATAAGTTAATGTGTGGCTTCTTATAGGTCAAAGTGATCTTGTCAATAATAATGGAGTTATCTTTTTTACCATCCTCAGATTTGCCTTTACATGCTATTGAGGTTTCATATTAAATGGAAAATGCTGATGTGTTAACACTCAGGAGACATGTAAAGTTGGTTTTTCCAATTCACTTTTACTCAGTATGTATTTATGACATTGTGAGGTTTTCATATAATTTACATACATACATATAACTATAACCATGTTTCATTATTATGACTAACCTATTAAGTAAATATTGTCTATGTTCTTCAGAAAAGGAACTGTGACAAATTCAGTGGAATTGACAATGACTTGTCACCATCCTAGCCAGGTGTCAGAATCATTTTTTTCCAACCTTGTACTCTTTCTTTCTGACAATTGCACAGGACTTTTCTTTTTTAACAAATAGCTAAATAAGAAACCATTTTATTGCAAACTTTTATTGATCTAAACTCAGAATATCTGAACCACATTGCCTGCTTTCTTTGGCAAAGTGTACTTGTAACTTAATTTTTCCTAGATTATTGAGTATCTCGCTCAGGGCCTGTTGTGCACCGCAAACTGTAATTCTGATTTTATAGGGAATTACAATGGGAAACCCCTAAGACTGTCCCTTTCAGAATAAATCAATAATTACCTTCTGTTAGTCTGTGAGTTAGTTCTTTCTCCTGTACATTTTAACTCTGTGAGAGACCTTGTAAAGGCATGTCCGTCTGAATTGGCCACTATGGTGTCTCATTTCTTGCCTCATTAGGGAGAAGCTAGACAAATCCGGGCCCCAGGATTCTGTAGGCAATGGCTCTGCTGTGTTAGCTGAGAGAGGTATGTGCCTTGAGGCCAGAGAAGGGGAAGAGGTCACTTGTCTGAGTCAGAGGGAGATGAGGAATTGGGGAAAAGGGGAAAAGAGAAAAAGCGCCACTCCTCAAGTCCTAAGTGATGACAGCTTCCTGAGGGAGATGCTAGGCAATACATGCCATTTATCATATGAGGCTTTGCATGAAAAATTCTGCCTTGCTGGGCTGGGACACCTAGAAGATGGGAACCTTCATGCTGCCTATAACATAGGCAACTTTAAAGTGTCCTCACCTGGCTCTGCCTTGGCTCCATCGTGGATTCCAGCTTGGGGTAGGGACATCTTGAGCAGTGAGGGTCGGTTTAGCAACGTCTTATTGCATCAGCCTCATAGAATATCTAGACGAGTGACTCCAAACTAAAAAAATCAAAGAAGAGTGGAGTCAAACAAAATCTTTCAAGGAGACCCACTTCCCCAAACGGGGTGCTTGAATCTTCAAACTCTGTTCTTCAACCGAAAGCTGCGTAACCGGGCTTGTCCTTGCCCTGTGACCATTCAAATCCTCTCCTCTGGGGGACCAAGTGAAAGGCCTGGTGGGAAAACTTCATTTCTCGATGAAGACCACAGTGCATCACACACATGTACAGGGATCTATGTATGTCTGTGGGTTTGTATGTAGAAGTATGTCTGGGCAGACATTGAGTGTTTATATGTATAGAGACAAACGAGTCCATGTGTTACGGATGAACCTGTATGTGAATTGTCATTAGAGAAAAATCAGAATCTTTTATCCCTCCACCCCATATATTGGGCTCCTGCGGAAGCTTCTATAATGGTGACAGGCAGAGCAGTACCGTAGCTCAAGCCGAACATCTGTGACCAAGATTTACATAGACCAGAAGAACTCTGTTCTCCCCAGAATAGCATTTTTATAGTCTTCACATTTCATCCCTTTCCAGAAACAATACGGTAACCATCTGGGTTGAATAACAAAAGGGTGGAAGTAATATTATCAAGAAATATTAGACCCATCAGCACACAAATGGCATCACCCATACATAGTCTTGGAGATCTTCCTTCCATGACTCCCCTAATGGTTTTAGGTTATAAAGCCTTTTGTTCATATTAAATAAACAATCCAGACATTGATTTTTATGAGTATCAATTAATTAGATTTTAGTTATCAAAAGGTGAAAAGTAGTCTAAGACAATAGGAATGAGTAGGTTGGTACCCATTTAGAGGTGAACTCTCCACTGTCAAGACCTTCTTAGTGGCCATCACTCTAGACACTGTAGACATTGATTCAGTGACCATCCAACTGGTCCCTTTCTTGCACTGGCTGGGTCCCTGCCATGTCATTCTCTGTGTGAAAATGACCTTATGCAATGCCAATCTGCTTATTGCACTCCTATTCAAAGTCTCTCAATCACATTTAAGAAAAAGTTCAGCCTCTTATTTTAACAGAAAAGCATTTGGATCCAACTCAGAGAACTTGGTTTTAGAAAGAACTTTGACAAATGAAAGTGCATTTAGAGGACAGAGACAAAGCTGACAGAGGACCAGGAAATCCTGACAGGGTAAATACTGTACAGAATTGAGCATCAGTATATTGGAGAAAGCAAGCTGCAGCAGTTTGCAGCCCAGCGTGAGAAGAGTGTGCTGGAACTAGGTTAGTAGAGGATATGGGACATGGCCCTCAGAGTCAGGGTGAAGTGCGTCCTAGGGCCTATTAGCTGTGGATTCCTAGGAAAATTTCACAGTCTGTTTGCATCTCAATTTGTACATGTCTAAAATGAAGTAGTAGCTGTCTCTGTCTCATTAGGTGGTTGTGAGGACCAAATGTATAGGAAACAACACCATCCCTGAGCCATTAGCTAGCATCAATAAGTGCTGGTTATGATGACTACTATTTCCATTATTTTTAACCAGAGCATTTCAAAAATGAAATTAATTGCCTTATAAGGTAGCAAGTTGCCTGTTATGGGAAAATAAAACTTCTTTGGATTTCTTGCTGTTCCTGTAAAAAGCCCTAGCTTCCTCAGGCATGGGTGTATATGATATAAAGATAGCATTTGCTTTTATTTCCCTAGAAGAATTTTACTTACACCCCACCTCCACCCCTCCCCTTCTTACCAAGATAATGAACTCTATAGCCATTTCCTAGTTAATTGCTCTGAACACAGAGGGCTAAATAGTTATAGGACTGGCTAGGTCCCTAGGTTAAGCCCAGCAGTACAGAAAGATTGGAGTATGCTCACTCCAGCTGTTTGCATTTCAAAAGGTATGAAGCTCAGATCTAGGAGACATCTTTAGGTCTTAAAATACAGAGGCTCTGGGTTTACCTGGTCCTTGGAAAGACAGATTTACATTTAAAAACAGTAGGTAGAGTGGGGACCCAGGGCCCTTCCGTTGTCTCAGTAAAGGAAAAGGTTTTTTTTTCTCTCTCTCTCTCTTTCTGGAGAGGAGGAGGCAGCTGTCTCTCTCCAGCATGTACAGGGAGAAAATCAACTGTTCTTCATCTCTCCCTTGGGAAGGACCAGCCCCTCTTATAGAAGACATTTGCATTTGGCTCTCATATCCTCATCTCAGGTACAAGGTGTGAAGCAGGCGGGTCAATGTGTAGATAAAATTAATAAAGGCTATTTGAAAGCTTATGCATGTTAATATGAAGAAAGAGATTAGTCATTACTAATTATGGGGATGTAGAAAAGACTCATTGATTGACAGAAGCATGGATCTAGCAGAGCTGTGTGTAGACCTGTGGTATGTTCATTGTCTACATACATCATCTTCCAGATGGCAGAGACAGTCCGTTCCAGGTGCAGTGGGATTATTGGTTAATGACTTCAAGTGGCAATATGAATAGGACCAGCAGAGGCTTATAAAAATTAACATGTAGCTCTAATGCTTGGTGTGGTCATTGTATTATTATTAGTGCAAACTATGGTTGTTTCAACATTTTGGAAACCACATCACACCCGTTGGCCGCTCTGATTATGTGACTATTTCTTTGGAGTAACACCTGAAGAGCTTGTGTTCTGTGTTGTGTACAGTCTATGCAAACTCATTACCATCTCATGGCCTTTCAGCTTGCTGGTCTTCCCATTTTTATTTGGAATGATTTTCCTCTGATATTTGAGTGATCTGCTCATTACTCAGACCTTATTCTCGTTACTTCAGAATTCAGTCCTAACTGAGAGGTAGTTGGTATTCTATTTTATAATCTACAGAGTATCAGGACCCCAAATTTTCTGTCATCTATAATTTCCTACCTTTCTATTAGACTTTAAGCTGTTTGACACCAGAGACTCTGTCTTCTCTGCTAGTTTATGCCCAAGGCACAGAACAGTGCCTGGGACAGAGTAGGTATTTAGTAGATACTTGAGGATGAACTCACAAGTTTTTCTCTGTTGGCTGTGTGATCAAGCCCCCAACTTGTATGATTTCTGAAACTGCTGTGTGTCATTATGTGTTAACTTCTTAAGCAAGGATCTCCATACTTTGCTGCCCAAGAAAGATGTTTAATGGGGTCCTGAAGCATTTGCCATATATTCTATTTTCTGGCTGCATCCTGGTTGTAAAGTGACCCTTCTAAAATGACTTCAAAAGCCACACCTTATAATTCCTAGTGTGAGAGAACACTACTTTAAGTAATCTTTACTCTTGCCTCTACCTATGTCGGACTGTATCTCTCCTTTCCTCTCGTTGAAACTGAAAACACATCTTGCTTCCATCCACAGGTCGCCCTTCATTTGTTCTGGGGCCTGCATCTGCTCTCATCTCGGTGGCTCTGAGTCTACATTCTCTTCTGCATAATTCATTTATTTCTTCCCTATTGGATCAGCATCCTGTCAGCCATCTTCCTTTTCCTCCCCCACCTCCTTTGTGCAAAGATTCCCAGAGAAGTTATCTATTCTCTTGTCTCCACTTACCCACTGCACACTCTCTTAGACCCTTCTCAGTCTGATCTGTCCACTTTTCTGCTCAACCATCCTTATTAGGAATAGCAGTGACATCTGTTTTGCAAAAATCTAGTCAACATTTGAAATTCTCATTTTAATTAACTTTTGTAAAGCATTTTGCACAAAAAAAATCCCTTTTTTTTCAGTGAAACACTGTCTTCACTGGTCTTAATATTTTCTACATCCCTGTTATTTATTTCTTCTCAGTCACATTAGTTAATTCTCTTCCTTGATCCAAGCTCTAAATATCTATTTAATTTAGGATTTTATCAATTTATATTTTACCAGCCAGATTATCATGTATGAGGTTTTAAAAGTGAAACTTCATTCACATAGACTCCAAAATTGATGAGGCAGCAGATCTTACCACAGTTACTTCTTGATGCCAAAGATCTGACTAGGCAGAAAAGTAAATAGTTCACAGTAAGTCCAAATTATTCCTGAACAAGGTGGAGGTTTTTGGTTAATTTAGTTTCTAAGTGAAACTGCCATCCAAAATTTCATCAGTGTGAAGAAAATCTAATAGGTCAACATTGCAATCTCCAATTCATAGATGCAGTGATGTAATCCATACTTTCCATTACTCCCTATATTTTTGTGGGGTCTATCTCTGCAGTCCTTGATAAGAAATCAGAAATCCTTCCCTGGGGGAAAGAGAGCTTGCAAACTATTGTTTGCAAAGTTGAAGTATCCCAGCTGGAAGGGACCTTTTGAAATAGAAAGTTTTGGGTCCTGTTTTATTTAACTAAGCTAAAAACATTCCGTCTGTCCTGCAGCAGGGAGGGAGCCAGTGGGTAATGGAGGAAGGGCTGGGCATGGAGTCCTATGATATGGTTCCCATTATGGCATCTTTGTGACTTTACCCCTTTCAGTTCTGTTTCCAAATCTATAAAAAGGCAGCAGTAATTCTTGGCTCAGAGACTGATGGTGAAGTTTAGCAGAGCGTACAATCATTGGATTATCTGTCCACAACTATTTTAAAGTACTAGGCACTGGACCACATTCTGCTATTATCTGACGCTCATAAGAGGGGAGGTGGAGGGCAATACCTTTCACAAGCCCAGAGCACAGAGTCCAATCAGTGTAGTTTAGTGAGGAGTATGGGTGGTGAACTGGAAATGGAGCTTGCAGGCATAGAGATGCTTTTTCCAGGAGTATTGTGTTCAAAGAGAATTGTTACTCAACTGTCTATATTTTGAGATTCAGAATCTTCCTAGATTGAAGGAAAATGTTCTGATTTATGGGGAGTCAAGTGGGAGGAGGAGAGAGAGACAGAGAGTTAAGCTGGGTTGATGAGGCCAGGATTCTCCATTTAATCTCTCTCCATAATAAATCAGTCTGGAAATGAAGACATAAGCATGCATAAAGAAGGAAGCAAAGACATAAGATGTTGTGAATGTCAGTTTTCATTCCTGTGTTTGCCTTGACTAAATATGGCAAATAACCAACTGCCTTCCCAGGATTGACTGAACACGCCCCCTGAGGTATGATCTGCACTCACCTACCCTCTGGATCCCACATCTTTATCCAGAAATGCTCCAGAGCTTTCTTTCTCTCTTGATAATTTCTCCACCCTGGGCTTCTGCCTTCTTGTCCTGATTGCCACCTTGACACATAGGAATGGCCATCAGGTGACTTCCCTAATAACACATTTACTTTTCAAATTGGCCTTCTGAGCCTTATCCAAATAAATGACTATTGGAAGGAAGCTTGGCCATTGATGGTGGAAAGCTGGGGGTGACATGATTGGTCTGGCTGGTCATTCCCCAAAGATGAAGGTATACAGATTGGTCAGTGGTTTACTTGCCATGTATAATTAGAGTAATTTTTGTGAACCTTAAAATTGGTCAAATGTTATGCATGCATAATCTCATGTATTGTTCCCAAAGCTAGTATGAGGACAGTGGTGGCAGAGTGCAGATGGTAGTCAGGATTGTTCCAGCTCAGGCCCTGCAGTCCACAGACCCTCTTCTGGGTCTGGAATTCCCATTCCAGTTCCTCTGTTTACCAGCTCTTGGACCTCTCTCATTTGAACACAACTATCCTTTTATGTAAAATGGAGTTATCCATAGGAACCTCACAGGCTTACAGGAGAAATTAAATGCAATAATGCACAGTGCCTGGCACATGGTAAGTGTTCAGTAATGAAGACTTCCTTTATTTATGATTACTCAAGTTTCCCTTAGCCCTGAGAAAGAGTAGTCTTTGTTCTGGGCCCATATTTTAGAGGCACCCACACATTGCAATCCCCAAAAGTAATAAATATATTACAAGAATATATGGACCCTTCTATCACCGAGGGCCTGGTGCTCAGCACGGATACCTACCATATAACCCATCATCCTAAGTCTGCTCTTATAACTGACATCATTCAGGCCACAAGGAACCATGTCTTCAAATCTTTTGCCTTGAAAGGCTGCATCCAGATGCCACAGAGGTCTGTGGTTGGCGCCAGTGGGGTATGGATCTGCATACCCAGATAGGGTGAAGGGGCAGGAACACCTGGATGAGAAAAGTATATCAGATAGGTACCATATCAGATGCAAGAGATTCTTATATGTGAAATCATAACTTATAAAAGTGCCAAGCATCCATTTCCTTTTTCTGTTTGTGTTTTTTTTATGTCTGGTTCCAGAAGATTCATCAGCTGCAGCTGACAGCAGGAGACAATTTTGCAACATTCAAGCAATCCATTTGTACTCATGAACTTACTATGAATTGCTTGAATGTTACAAAATTTGATATAACAGACATGTACAAACATGACAGACACAAATGCTGGACATTGAACCTTATTCATTTGTTTTTAACAAAAACAATAACTGTAAGTACATTTTTTAGAAAGATCAGCCTTGATAATTTTTATTTAGAACATTACGCTTGTTCTTCCTCTTCTTTCCCTTCACTTCCCATAGTTCTAAAGCCATTCTCTGGGGCTGAGCATAGAAGCAGCCTTGGTAGAGGAAGGCGGGGAGTGGCCCAAGACAAAACACTGGAGCTGGAGAAAGGTGAGGAAGGCATCACACAGGGGCATCTTTAGCTGGATGTCCAAGTCCAGGTGGGATGAGGAGGGCCTCCCACCATGGATGTTGGAGCCTGGTCAAGATCAGGCAAGCACCTGCTTAGCCAAGCTCTTCAACATGGGGTGTTGGAATAGAGCAGGGGTGAGAGAGAGTTTCCACTGGTCAAACTGGGGCAATTTAACCATCAAAGTAAGTAATACAATAATAGATTAGAACCCAAACATAGTGAATAAAATAAGCAGCCATAGGTCCATACTGATGTAAGAAAATAAATAAAATTGCAATTTTGATGAAGAAAGAGGTTTGAACATAGTATTAATGTGCCTCCCCTCAAAATATTTATTACCTAAAAAGGGAAACATGTAAGTACAATGGAGAAGTTGCCAGACAGCATGCCCATCAAGTGATCAGCATGAATGTCTTCTGTAGCTGGTCAACTCAAAGTCATGTGCCACACGACAGGGGGCACTGAGTAGAACTTGGCTTCACTTTAGTGATATCCCCACCAAAGGGTGCATAAGCTGATTCTACATGAGACAGCTCCAAACACAAGTGTGCCAATAACTGACCTATGATCTCCCAAACAACTGACCTGTGATCTTCAAGAGTGTTGAAGTCATAAGAGTCAAAGCCTGAGGAACTGTTCCAGGTGGAAGGAAGCTAGAGACATGACAATTGAGTGCAATGTGTGATTCTCAGCTAGAAACTTTGACTTTAAAGGACATTACTGGGAGGAGTGGCAAAACTTCAGTGGGGTCCCAGGATTAGCTGTGTCTATTAGATGTATAATGGGTCATTGTTAATTTTCTGATTTTGATTGCTGTGTTGTGGGTATGTAGGAGAATGTCCTTGTTTGTAGGAAATTCACTCTATAGAATTTGGAATGATGAAGCATTAGGCCTAAGAAAAATAATGTTATTTGTAGTGCATTTGCAACTTTTCTGTAAGTTGGAGATTGCTTTGAAACTTAAAAATACATTAAAAGTATAAAATGTCATTTTAATGTGGTATAATTTGTATTTTGCATTGTAATATTAGTAGACAATCTTGAATATTTTAGAAGTACATTTTAACAGCATGTTTAAAATTTGCATTTTGAATTCTATTTAATTTTAATGCAAACATGTTCAAATCTATACTCTCTTCATTTAATTACATTTTATTTCTTGATCCATAGATAATTCATAATGAAGACCAGTTTGGATCCTGGGAAAACAGAAATACAAAATGTTTTGAGAAAAGGAAAATTAATGCTTAAAAGAAAATTAAAATCCTCGGGGAATTCTCATTAAATTTTTAAGAACTTTAGAACCATGAAAATGAGAATATTTCTATTAAGTATGAGCTACATAAAATACACCTACAGGACATTACAGATTCTTAATGAAGATTTAATTACTGATTAAACCATGAGACTGAAAAAGGGAATTATTCATATGATAAGTCTGGTTTTCCCATTAAAAGATGAAGAAATTTATACTCAGTTTAGACAAGAAAAATAAAACAACAGACCTTGGCTGTATAATGGATGATGGTCCTAGAAAATGGCTGTCCCATCCTTCTAAGAGTGAGAGAAAGTTTCTAGAAAAACAGAATTAAATTCTGATTTGAAGTAGTGATAGGAATTTTCTGTCTGAGGACCATGCCAAAAAGTCTTGTATTTAGTTTTACAAGTGGTTTTCTTCAAATGTAGAAAGTAAGTGGTTTTTTATACACTAAATTTAAAGAAAACATTTATGTTACTGCTGTTCTGTGTTTCACAATAAATTTTCAAGATCAATTTTCATTAATGCAGATTTTGCAACTGGAAATGCTTAGATATTCATGTGAAATAAGGCACCTTTATGACTGCTAGAACAGAAAAAAAAAGACAAAAATAGCAAACAATAATATTCAACCAAGACAAGTACACACCAATCACACTGATGCAGAACATGGACTATTTCAAAGGATAACAGTCTTTAGTGAAGCATAATGAGACTTTGTATGGCTCTGACAGCTCAATATTTATAGAAAACAATGTAAAATTTCTAGGTTCAGTAGAATAATTTCAAAAGCTAATGCCAGAATGGCCACACTTATAAGATAGGGGCCAGGAGGGGAAGGAAGAAGGGAGAAACAACGATCCTTATCTAAAATGGAATATTCAAAATAAGATTAATAATTTAGCAAGTATTAACATGAAACAAGAATTCACACTGAGAATTTTAAAAGTAGACAATTTTCCGTTCAAGCAGGGTTGGTTAAGAAAACGGAATAAAACTTGGAATTTTGGCCAACATGGCAGAACTTTCTTTGGGCCCTACACCATTGTGTAGTTTATGTTTTTTATTAGAAGGCATGGTCCCAACCTTGCCAATGGTGACAGTATTCTTTGGAACAGTTAAATGATTAGGTATATTTTCTGGATCCCTCCAAACATGTAAGATGAAGCATATATCATCAGGCTTTTCCTAGATAAATGATGATAAGGATGGCAACTGAATGCTCTTACAGAAATTTGACCGTAGATGGGAAATGAGAAAGACTAGTGGAATTAAGGGGTCTGAGGACTGCATGAGTAGGGCTGTTGACCTGCCAGGAGGCAGGTGTGTCTGGATGGGATGGTCCCAGGGAGCACAGGGAGGCCAGGGTGTCCAGTGCCAGTGGGGGCCCACCTCACAGCCTCAAACCAGGCCATCAGGACCCCTGGGCTCCCTGAGAGTGAGAGGGCTCACAGGAGGGTTTTCAGCAGAGAAGCGACTTGTCTCATTTATGTTGCAAAGGGTTCCTGTGCGGGCCAAAGTGACTCGCTGAGCACATGACAACGTGAGGGTCCAGGGTGGCCAACCCTGGGCTCTCCATCTGCCTTGTGAGGCTGAAAGAAAGCCAGGCATAAACAAACACAGCCCAAGCTAATAAATCAACCATTGTCTCTTGTCCTCTCCCTGTCTCTCCATCCTGTCCCCTCTGCCACCCCCTCCCATAAGTGACACTCAGCTGATAAGCTGATGAGAGGCTGAGGGGAAACTCCTGTCATTAACCAGAGTAAGTGGAAGAAAAAGAAATTCAGGGAAAGGAAATGTGAGTTCAGAGATGGAGAATCTGAGGCATCTTTAGAGCAAGGGGGAGGCCCTGGTCACAGAGGGGCTCCGCTGGCACCCTGAGGACCTCCTCCCCACTGCCCCACCCGGCCCATCACTTCAGAGGCATCTGATATTTTCAAGAAGGCGACAGACAGAACATGAACTATTTTCTTGAGGAGGTAATAGGCCCTGGTGTAAAGGAGGAATGGTGGGAAGATGAGACCCAGTTGGGCAGGAGAAGAGCAGGTTCCTGCTTTACCAGTCACACCAGCAGCGCCCATCCTGGTGCCTTTACCAGTGAGAGTTCTGCTCCCAGCATGTGCGCATCTGTGGTTTAATTGGAAAAAGCACCAGCCTACAGACCTGACCTTCCCCAGGAAAAGCCTGTAAGCTCTAGAAAACCATGGAAAGAACATTGCTGAAGAGCCCAGTGTTGGGAATCACCCAGACCTAAATTGCTCTATGTTGCTCTGTGACCTACAAGCTGTGTGACTTTGGACAAATTACTGCATCCTCAGATAAGGAGGCTCCCTCCCCCTCTCTCTGCTCCTGGCGTCATATTAGTGGTCCCAGGCATTGTTCTCATGTGTCTCCTCCAGATGCACACATTTTAGGCTCTACAGAGCTCACCCCACAGGGTGGCGCTATTTGTTGAATGAGTGCATGAAGGAATTCCTCCATTGCCAAGTTCCTCCACATTCAGGAAAATACACATTTCTTCCTATACTTTTTTTTTTTTGCTATTATTAATATACAATTACATGAGCAACATTATGGTTACTAGACTCCCCCTATTATCAAGTCCCCACCACATACCCCATTGCAGTCACTGTCCATCAGCATAGTAGGATGTTATAGAATCACTACTTGTCTTCTCTGTGTTATACTGCCTTCCCTGTACCCCCCCACCCCACCCCACCCTACTACATTATGTGTGCTAATTGTAATAGCCCTTTTTTCCCCTTATCCCTCTCTTCCCACCCATCTTCCCTAGTCCCTTTCCCTTTGGTAACTGTTAGTCTGTTCTTGGGTTCTGTGAGTCTGCTGCTGTTTTGTTCCTTCAGTTTTTTCTTTGTTCTTATACTCACCAGATGAGTGAAATCATTTGATACTTGTCTTTTTTGGCTTGGCTTATTTCACTGAGCATAATACCCTCTAGCTCCATCCATGGTGTTGCAAATGGTAGGATTTGTTTTCTTCTTATGGCTGAATAATATTCCATTGTGTATACGTACCACATCTTCTTTATCCATTCATCTACTGATGGACACTTAGGTTGCTTCCATTTCTTGGCTATTGTAAATAGTGCTGTGATAAACATAGGGGTGCATCTGTCTTTTTCAAACTGGGCTGCTGCATTTTAGGGTAAATTCCTAGGAGTGGAATTCCAGGGTCAAATGATATTTCTATTTTGAGTTTTTGAGGGACCTCCATACTGCTTTCCACAATAGTTGTGCTAATTTACATTCCCACCAGCAGTGTAGGAGGGTTCCCCTTTCTCCACATCCTCGCCAACATTTGTTGTTGTTTGTCTTTTGGATGGCAGCCATCCTAACTGGTGTGAGGTGATATCTCATTGTGGTTTTAATTGCATTTCTCTGATGATTAGCGATGTGGAGCATCTTTTCATGTGCCTGTTGGCCATCTGAATTTCTTCTTTGGAGAAGTGTCTGTTCAGCTCCTCTGCCCATTTTTTAATTGGCTTATTTTCTTTTTGTTTGTTGAGGTATGTGAGCTCTTTATATATTTTGGATGTCAACCCCTTATTGAATATGTCATTTATGAATATATTCTCCCATACTGTAGGATGTCTTTTTGTTCTGATGGTATCCTTTGCTGTACAGAAGCTTATTAGTTTGATATACTCCCACTTGTTCATATTTGCTTTTGTTTCCCTTGCCCATGGAGATATGTTCATGAAGAAGTTGCTCATGTTTATGTCCAAGAGCTTTTTGCCTATATTTTTTTCTAAGAGTTTTATGGTTTCATGACTTACATTCAGGTCTTTGATCCATTTTGAGTTAACTTTTGTCTATGAGGTTAGACAGTAACCCAGTTTCATTCTCTTACATGTAGCTGTCCAGTTTTGCCAACACCAGCTGTTGAAGAGGCTGTCATTTCCCCATTGTATATCCATGGCTCCTTTATTGGATATTAATTGACCATATGTGCTTGGGTTTATATCTGTGCTCTCTGTTCTGTTCCACTGGTGTATGGGTCTGTTCTTGTGCCAGTACCAAATTGTCTTGATTACTGTGGCTTTGTAGTAGAGCTGGAAGTCAGGGAGCATAATTCCCCCTGCTTGATTCTTGCTTTGGCTATTTGGGGTCTTTTGTGGTTCCATATGAATTTTAGAACTATTTGCTCTAGTTCATTGAAGAAGGTTGTAGGTATTTTGATAGGGATTGCATTGGATCTGTAGATTGCTTTAGGCAGGATGGCCATTTTGACAATATTTATTCTTCCTAGCCAAGAGCATGGGATGAATTTCCATTTATTAGTGTCCTCTTTAATTTCTCTTAAGAGTGTCTTGTAGTTTTCAGGGTATTGGTCTTTCACTTCCTTGTTTGGTTTATTCCTAGGTATTTTATTTGTTTGGACGCAATTGTGAATGGAATTGTTTTCCTGATTTCTCTTGCTGCTTAGTGTATAGGAATCAACAGATTTCTGTGTATTAATTTTGTGTCCTGCAACTTTGCTGAATTCAGATATTAGATCTAGTAGTTTTGGAGTGGATTCTTTAGGGTTTTTTATGCACAATATCATGTCATCTGCAAACAGGGACAGATTGACTTCTTCCTTGCCAATCTGGATGCCTTTTATTTCTTTATGTTGTCTGATTGCTATGGCTAGTACCTCCAGAACTATGTTGAATAAAAGTGGGGAGAGTGGGCATCCTTGTCTTGTTCCTGATCTTAAAGGAAAAGCTTTCAGCTTCTTGCTGTAATAATGTTCGCTGTGGGTTTGTCATATATGGCCTTTATGATGTTGAGGTACTTGCCCTCTATACCCATTTTGTTGAGAGTTTTTATCATGAATGGATGTTGAATTTTGTCGAATGCTTTTTCAGCATCTATAGAGATGATCATGTGGTGTTTGTCCTTCTTTTTGTTGATGCAGTGGATGATGTTGATGGATTTTCTAATGTTGTACCATCCTTGCATTCCCTGGGATGAATCCCACTTGATCATGATGGATGATCTTTTTTATGTATTTTTGAATTCAGTTTGCTACTATTTTGTTGAGTATTTTTGCATCTTTGTTCATCAGGGATATTGGTCTGTAATTTTCTTTTTTTGTGGTGTCTTTGCCCGATTTTGGTATTAGAGTGATTTTGGCCTTGTAGAATGAGATTGGAGTATTCCCTCCTCGTCTACTTTTTGGAAAACTTTAATGAGGATGGGTATTAGATCTTCCCTAAATGTTTGATAAAATTCAGCAGTGAAACTATCTGGTCCAGGGTTTTGTTCTTAGGTAGTTTTTAGATTACCAATTCAATTTCTTTGCTGGTAATTGGTCTATTCAAATTTTCTGTTTCTTTCTGGGTCAGCCTTGGAAGGTTGTATTTTTCTAGAAAGTTGTCCATTCCTTTTAGGTTATCCAGTTTGTTACCATATAATTTGTCATAGTATTCTCTAATAATTCTTTGTATTTCTGTGGTGTCTGTACTGATTTTTCTTTTCTCATTTCTGATTCTGTTTATGTGTGTAGACTCTTCTTTTTCCTTTATTAGTCTGGCTAGGGGTTTATCTATTTTGTTTATTTTCTCAAAGAACCAGCTCCTGCTTTCATTGATTCTTTCTATTGTTTTATTCTTCTTAATTTTATTTATATTGCTTTAATCTTTATTATGTCCCTCCTTCTAATGCCTTTGGGCCTCATTTGTTCTTCCTTTTCTAGTTTCATTAATTGTGAGTTTAGACTGTTCATTTGGGATTGTTCTTTTCTGAGGTAGGCCTGTACTGCAATATATTTCCCTCTTAGCACGGCCTTCATGGCGTCCCAGATTTTGTGGTGTTGAATTATTGTTGTCATTTGTCTCCATATATTGCTTGATCTCTGTTTTTATTTGGTCATTGATCCATTGATTATTTAGGAGCATGTTATTAAGCCTCCATGTGTGTGTGGGCTTTTTCATTTTCTTTGTGTAATTTATTTCTAGTTTCATAGCTTTGTGATCTGAGAAGATGGTTGGTACAATTTCAATCTTTTTGAATTTATTGAGGTTCTTTTTGTGTCCTAATATATGATCAATTCTTCAAAATATTCCATGTGCACTTGAGAAGAATGTGTATCCTGTTGCTTTTGGGTGCAGAGTTCTGTAGATGTCTGTTAGGTCCATCTGTTCTAGTGTGTTGTTCGGTGCCTCTGTCTCTTTACTTATTTTCTGTCTGGTTGATCTGTCCTTTGGAGTGAGTGGGGTATTGATGTCTCCTAAAATGAATGCATTGCATTGTATTTCCCCCTTTAATTCTGTTAGCATTTGTTTCACATATGTAGGTGATCCTGTGTTGGATGCATAGATATTTATAATAGTTATATCCTCTTGTTGGACTGACCCTTTTTTCATTACGTAATGTCCTTCTTTTTCTCTTGTGACTTTCTTTGTTTTGAAGTCTATTTTGTCTGATATAAGTACTGTAACTCCTACTTTTTTCTCACTATTAGTTGCATGAAATATCTTTTTCCATCCCTTCACTTTCAGTCTGTGTATGTCTTTGGGTTTGAAGTGAGTCTCTTGTAGGCAGCATATAGATGGGTCTTGTTTTTTTTATTCATTCAGTAACTCTATGTCTTTTAATTGGTGCATTCAGACCATTTACATTTAGGGTGATTATCAATAGGTAAGTACTTATTACCATTGCAGGCTTTAGATTTGTGGTTACCAAAGGTTCAAGGGCAATTCCCTTGCTATCTAACAGTCTAATTTAACTTACTTCGTATACTATTACAAACACAACCTAAAGGTTCTTTTTTTTTTTTTGTCCTTTTTCTTCCTCCTCCATTCTTTGTATGTTATGAATCATATTCTGAACTCTTTGTCTTCCCTTGGGTGACATCCTTTTAGCCTTAGGAATACTTCCATCTATAGGATTCCCTCCAAAATTCACTGTACAGGTAGTTTGTGGGAGGTAAATTCTCTCAGATTTTGCTTATCTGTAAATTGTTTAATTCCTCCTTCAAATTTAAATGATAACCTTGCCGGGTAAAGTAATCTTGGTTCAAGGCCCTTCTGCTTCATTGCATTAAATATATCATGCCACTCCCTTCTGGCCTGTAAGGTTTCTGTTGAGAAGTCTGATGATAGCCTGATTGGTTTTCCTTTGTATGTGATCTTTTTTCTCTCTCTAGCTGCTTTTAAAAGTCTGTCTTTATCCTTGATCTTTGCCATTTTAATTAGTATATGTCTTGATGTTGTCTTCCTTGGGTCCCTTGTGTTGGGAGATCTGTGCACCTCCACAGCTTGAGAGACTATCTCCTTTCCTAGATTGGGGAATTTTTCAGCAATTACCTCCTCAGTGACATTTTGTATCCCTTTTCCTCTCTCTTCTTCTGGTACCTCTATAATGCAAATATTGTTGTGTTTGGATTGGTCACACAGTTCTCTCAATATTCTTTCATTCTTAGAGATCCTTTTTTCTTTCTGTGCCTCAGCTTCTTGGTATTCCTCTTCTCTAATTTCTATTCCATTTACTGTCTCTTCTACTACATCTAATCTGCTTTTAAATCCCTCCCGTGTATGTTGCATTTCAGATATGGAATTTCTTAATGATTGAATCTCCAACTTAAATTCATTCCTGAGTTCTTGAATATTTTTCTGTACCTCCATAAGCATGTTTATCATTTTTATTTTGAACTCTCTTTCAGGAAGATTGGTGAGTTCGGTTTCATTTGGCCCCCTTTCTGGGGTTTGTGAGATTTTGGCCTTAACCATGTTCTTTTGTCATTTATATTTCTGTGTGGTGCCCCCGTTAGTGCGCATAAACTCCAGTCTCTGGAGTTGCTCAGCCCCTAGAGTGAGGTTGGGGGAGGGGGCGGGGCTGGTGCCTTGGGGGAGGAAAGATCTGTTTCCTGATTCCCGTCTGCGGTGCCTGTCTCCAGTGTCAGAGCCAGTGGGCCAAGCACACACCTGTAAACCTCTGTGCTTTTCATCTCTAGCTGTTGTAGTTGGGGCCTCCCTCTGGCTGGCCTGACGCCTGGACAGTGACTGCCCGTTTGTGAGCAGGTGCCTGCAGCCCAGTAGGAATGTTTGGCAGGCTGTGTGTCACAGTGGGCGTCCTCGGAGCTGAGTAGGCAGCCAGGGGAATGGAGCACCTGAAGCTCCCCAAAGTTCCCAACCAGCTGGGTAGAGTGTGCTCAGGCAACCTTGTCCAGCTCTCCCTTCTCCCGCGCAGCAAGCTCCATGCAAACCCCGCCCCTTCAGCAGCCCTCTGGCTGCTAGGAAGCCTCTCAGACTGCCTACCCTTCCTCTGACACAGAGTGGCTGGGTGTGGATCCCATCCTCCACAAACGCCGGAATGTCAATTTCTCAAGCACAGCCTGTCTGAGCTCCCCAATGTCCAGAGCACCACACACTATAGGATTCCGCTCACAAAGCAGATCTCCAGGGCTAGGTGTTCAGCAGTCTCAGGCTTCCACCCCATCCCCCACTCCGTTTCTCTTCCTCCCTCTGGTTAGCTGGGGTGGGGGAAGGGCTTGGGTCCCGCCGGATTAAGGCTTTCCTACCTTACCCTGTTTTGTGAGCTCTGCTCTGTTCGTGAGGTCTGTTTGCAGTCTGATTCAGCCTTCCTTCTTATTGCTGTTTTAAGGTTAGTTGTATTAATTAACTATATTTTTGTACAATTTGTTGTTTTGGGAGGAGCTCTCCATCTCACCTCTCAGGCCACCACCTTGCAAGTCCTCTCTTCCTATACTTTTAACTTTAGGTTCTTTTTGCCTCCCTCCCTCCCCTCCCCTCCCCTCTTCCTTCTCTGCACCTCCTCCTTTTCCCTTCCCTCTTTCTTTTTCTCTCTCTCTTCCCGTTGTACCTCCCTCCTGCCCCCCACCCCAGGGCATAATATGAAAATGAGGCAAGTGTCAAAATGACCTTAAATGTTGGGTTGGGACTGGTATGAAATCGCCTCTCCCTACAAGCTGCCTGTCTGTTAGGTGTGATTAGTCAACAGCATATGATTCTGAAAGAATGCAGCTCCTGCCAAAAGTTTTTAATTTAACCGAAACATAAGCAAACAGAAGTCCACACTACTCATTTGCCTAACAAGAGAGCTGTGCTGGGATGAGTTACAAAATGCATCTATTAGGGAATGTTGTGATGAGATGTCCAGCTCACCAGGCACTGGCCCAGTAATAACCAGGGAGAGATAAGGGCTCAAATGCTCTACAGGAACCCCTTGTTCGGCTGTGTGTACTGCTGCCTGAAGCTGGATTTCCCTGTGCTAGCTCAAAGTACCCCCAATGGGCTGGGGAGCCCTCATTATGGGGGCATTCAATTCATCAGGCAGGGAACATTGACTGGTACTTCATACTGTGATACCAGAACAGGCACCTTCTGTAAATAAAATTCTTGAGCTATTTTAAGATGAAATTTTAATAAAGGCCAGCTGTGCAAAAGGTCATCACGGGGCAAGGGGACTAAGATGTGTTCTTCATGCAAGAGGAGGAGAAAAAAAGAAACATCTGTTTAAAGTCGTGTTTCATTACAGAAGGTTTCACCCATGCCATTTGGAGCCGTTTGAAAAGACGATGTCATGGGTTGAATTGTGTCCACCCAGAAAGACGTGTCGAAGGTAGCTGTGAATGTGACCTTATTTGAAAATAAGGCCTTTGCTAATGTCATCAAGTTAAGAAAGGTCCTATTAGATTTGGGTAAATACTAATACATACCAATTCCTTGACTGCTGTTCTTATAAGAAGGAAATCTGGACACAGAGGAAACAGATGCAGACAGGGAAAAGGCCACATGAAGATGGAGGCAGAGGTTGGACTAATTCACCTACAAACTATGGAACAGCCAAGAGGGCCAGCAACCCCCCAGAAGCTAGAAGAGAAGCATGGCCCAGATTCTTCCTTGGAGCCTGCAGGAGAAACCACTTGCTGACGCCCTCGTTTCCGACTCCACCCTCCAGAGCTGGGAGAGAGTAAGTCTGTGCTGTTTGAAGTCACTCAGTTTGAGGTGCTGCACTATGGCAGCCCCAGGAAACTAAGAGGTAACCTTGGACATTCAACTTAAATCGGTAAATGTGTGATGGAGGCAGTGCAACTTAATTAAATTAGGATTATATTCTAATAAATGCTGAAGGAGCCTTCCTGTTTATCTGCTACCAACACCCTTATTTGATACTAAATAGGAATCCAGTCCTAGAAAGGTTACATTCACTTGATAATCTACATTGTGCCGGTGTTTGTAAGCACCTGCTGTGTGTTATAGCCTGTGCTCTGACCTGGAGACGGCAGTGGAAAATCTCAGGCTCATGAAAGTTACAGTCTTGCCACATAAGAAATCATGGTAAAGTGTGAAGAATGTCATTCTCAGGGGAAATGTGGTGGTGGCAGTGGGGTTATGGAAACATACCACAATGCTTGCGCTCAAGGAAAGCCTCCCTGCATTCAAGGAAATCAAGAAAAATGAGTTCTAAAACTCCATGTGACTTCTAGAAGTCAGGCTAGAGCCCAGGAACATCCTGGCGCATGCAGATTCTAATGCTCCGGAGATCTCTGGGTGATGGGTCCTCTAAGTGATAGATTTCCACCCATATGTGCCATGTTCCCAAGGAGAGCAAGCTACTTTAGTTCTAATCCCTCTGTCTTGCTGTTTCCAGGTCCTCAGTGAGACACTGGAGCCTTGGCCCACACCCCAGACGACTGACTGGGGCCATGTTGCACTTGGGGAGATTTCCTGGTTTTATATCTGCCTGCTGGGCACTGCTGGACAGTAGCTCCTAGGTGCCTCCTGCTGTTCCCTGCCCAGCTGATCAGAATCCCACTGCCTTCTCCTAGATGCCCTGGTACACATTATCCATGTGTGGGTACACGTGCAAAGGAGAGGAGGGAAGAGAGAGACAGGGACAGAGAGTTGATACAGCTACATTTGAGGTCGTATGTCCACTGTTTCTGGCTATAGCTCCATCCATCTGCCATCTGCCTTGGCTTCAGCCTGTGTCGTCTACAGAAGGGTTTCTTAATTGATCAACCATCTAGTTTTAAACCAGAGCATGAAACCCCAAAGGTCCAAATCTGAGCTCTCAGCTCCCTTCGCACCCCCCGCCCCCCACCAATTTGTTTCCACCCTAGTATTCTCCAACTCAGGTAATGGATCTTCTTTCCATCTAACTGCTCAAGTAAGAAATATTCAAGTTATCTTTAATTCCCCCATCTATCTCACACACTTAATCTCTTAAAATATATTATTAATTTCATCTCAAAAATATATTTCAAATCCATCTGGTCCTTTCCATGTCACTTAGCAAAATCCTAGTGCAAAAAAATGATCCTGCCATATCCCGTGGACTGTCGTGATCTCAGCCAGTCTCTATATTCCCCTGCTTGCCCTCTCTGAGATGTCACAAGATGGTCAGAGATAACCGTCTTAAAAACAAATCAAACTAGGCTGCTCTTGTATATGGACGTGTAGCTTTCCAGCTACCATCCATGTGATCCTGAGCAAATTACTTCATGTCTCTGTGCCTCGGTTTATGTATCTATAAATTGGCTGCCGTGGTGATATTTGTCTCCTAGGGCATTTGTGACGAATGAATGAGTTAACAAAGGTGAGGTGCTTCAGGCACAAAGTAAAGGCTCAACAAATGTTATCTTTACCATTATTATTATCACCATTATTGTCAATATTACTGTTATATTTAGAGTAGAATTCAATATTTGATTGAATATTATATTGAGAATAAAATTCAAACCTGGAAAATCGAGGTCCTCCAAGGCGTACCTGCTTGTGCCCTGGCATCCTCTGCACTCCCTCACTAAAGCCCAGCCATCAACAGTGCTTTAGCTCCGTCTCTATCCCAGGACATTCGCACACACTGTTCCATCTGTCCACAGGACTCTTCTCCCAGATATTCTCATGACTTACACTTTCTCCTCAGCAGTCATGGGTCAAGTATTGCCTTCCTGAGGGCCTCTCCAAACCATCCCATTGAATTCTACCTTAGCTCCAAGTGTTTCCTTCCTAAGAAAATTATGATTTGTAATTATAGTCTATTTTTCTTCATTAAGCCTCTGTTGTTGGTCATTATGCTTCTGACCATCCCCTGGACTGCAAGTCTGGTGAGGTCAGGGCTCGTGTTTATTTTGTCTTTATTATTCTCTAGCACCTCACTTACCTCCTGATAGCTATACAATGTTCAATATTTATGAAATGCCTTCAACTTGCCTTTCCAACAAATTCCCACATCATTTCCCACTTGGCAACACTGTATTATATAGCCTGTGATTCCCTCACCAATTCCTGAATATATCATTCCCATTTCCTGCATGTGTTCCTTCTGCAAAGGAACCCATTCCCTTCTCTACCAGATAAAATCTTGCCGTCATCTGCACCTCTGAGCCCAACCTCTGAAGCCCAGACTCTGTCCCCAGCCTGTTTTTCTCCACAACATCCTGTCTGTTCATCAATATGTCCACTTACAAATCTCTTTCTCTCTTTCCCATCAATCTCTGAGACCTGGTGTTAGTTATTGCATAGAATGTATAAAAAGTTTGCTTAAAGAGTTTTTGTTAGGATTGTATCACCTTTGGAAAAAGAAGGAGGGCAAATTTATTGTCAAAATTAGCACCGCTAATACAGTCTGACCTAGAAGGTATTCAATAAATATTTGGCAGATGAACAAATGAATGCAAAAATACTGAAAAATCTTTATGGTGTGCGTGTCAGTCAGAATTCTGGCAAGAAATAGATGACACACTCAGTGGAATCAAGTTAGTTGAGGGAAGTTCGATAAAGGGGCCAATTGACAAGGGTGACAGCAAGGTCAGAGAAAGCCAACACGGTTGGTCAAACCTCATGGGAGAGTAAGATGAGGGATCTGCTGCCTCTCAGTGACAAGGCACCCTATTCATCAGAGCCAAGAGGACCACGGCCCAGTGGGTTCACGTCCCCGCATACAGAGATCACTCTGGTGTAGACAGTTCACATTTACCCCCTGTCGGCTCGTGTGGTCGGCTCATCTTTCACGGGCGGGAAGCCTGTTGTACACTTAATGTCAACCCTTGGCATTGGCACATGGAGAAATGCCAGAAAAGCACTTTGTAGATTACCTTCCATATTCTTTAAAAAGGTGATTAAACCTCATCTTCCAGTCTTTCTCCAATTTTTGTTTCCTTCCTTCTTGTCTGTCCTCCTTCCTTCTCTCATTCATTTCTTCACCAAGTATTTATTGAGCATGTCCTTTGTGCCAGGCCCTGTGCAGAACTGAGTGGCACTGTGCAGTGCATGTGACATGTGGGGGTCCTGCTCTTGCGAGCTTTTGATCTAGTGGACAGGAAGAGGGCCAATAAACAGGCAAGCAGAACACGTATGTGTGCATTTAGGCTCATGTTATTTTTGAACGGTGATGCATGCAGAGATGCAAAGTGCCAAGGAATAGTGAGAAACAGAGTGATGTGGGATGGTTTGGTGGGGGTAGAGCAGTTAGGGAGGCTCTCTGAGGAGAAAATAATTAAGCAAAGATTTAAAGGGAAGAAGCCCCTAAACAAAGATCCGGGGAAAGACCAATCCTGCCCAGCTGGCATGAGGAATAATGCGTCAGGGAGGAAAGAGGAGCAGGTAGAAGGTGGCCAGCATGGCTAACATGAGTGAGGCAAGGGGACGGGCGGAAGATGAGTCAGAGGAGTAGTGGAGCTGCTTCATGGATGCCCAGAAGACCACTACAAGCACACGGTCTTTAGTACAATAATAAGGGTTCATTTAGTACACATATTATTGTGATATAATAAGGTATGATTTGGCTCAGAGATGTGAAGTGAATTTTTCAAACTCACACAGTACCTATGTAAGACCTAAGTATTAGGCCCTGCTCATCCCCGGGAAGGACGGCGACCCAAATACTCGTCGGAGACCAATCTTGCTGTAAGAAACAAGAGGTTTATTGAGTATTCCCGCGCGGGGGTCGAGCCTCACAACTCACACAGGAGCGGAGTTCGACCCCGGCTAGCAGGTGTTTATTTCTTATATAGGATTTGATGCAGGCAAGTAGATCAACGGAAACATGATTGTGGTTTGGCATTTCGATACAACATGCTTACATAGAAGATTTAATCACTGGGGTGTTACAGACTTTTTCCAAAAAAAACCAGGAACTTGGCTCAAAAAAGAAAAGAGAAGCAAACATTGCCTTTTTTTTTTCTTTTAGGTCAACTTGACCTTCCACATATGCCTATGCAAGCACAAAACAAAGTTATATTATTTTTTTTTCCTTACACTCCCCCCTTTTTCTTTTGGAAATATTCCAATCATGGAATTGGTTTAGCTTACTCAACATTCGACACTTGGTACAGGGTGGTATCGTTCTTGTAACATTAGAATTTGCACAGCACTAACACGCTCTCTGACAAAAGTTATTATCTTATTTAAGATACAGGGCCCGAAAGTAAGCAAAAGGAGTATTACTAAAAGGGGTCCGGAAAGTCCAGTGAGTAACGTGGTAAACCAAGGGGAATGGTTAAACCACTTTTCAAACCATCCTTGCTGAGCCTCCTTTTCATATCTTTGTTTTTCCAATTTTTCTCTTAGCTTAGCCATAGAATCTTTGATAACCCCAGAGTGATCTACATAAAAGCAGCACTCTTCTTTTAATGCAGCACACAATCCTCCATCCTTTAAGAACAATAAATCTAACCCCCTTCTATTTTGTAATACTACCTCAGACAAGGAAGTCAGGGATTCTTCTAGCTTAGAAATAGATTGCTCTATAGCTTTCAAATCTTCATCTACTGCAGCTCTTAACATTTGGTAATGTTGGGGTCCCTGTATTAAAGCAGCAGTTCCAGTGCCTACTCCAGCTGTTATTCCCAAGCCCAAAAGAGCAGCTAGAGTTAGAGAGACTGGTTCTCTTCTGTACCTGGGGGATCGGCGGTCGAACTCAGCAACAAAGGAATCTTCAGGGTGGTAGAAGACCCGGGGCACTAGCTGTACTAACACACAATAATCTCTGGAATTGTTAAAAACAGCGGTGGAAACACATGGAGTTAAGCCAGTACTGCAGGCCCACCACTTATCCAAGCTGGGCACCAGGTAATAATTGGAAGAAGCTTGGGGGATTTTCTCAGTGGTATTACACAAATGTTGGTATGCTCTAGGAGGAGTACCAAGGCACATTCCTTTTCCTGAAACTTCAGTGAGAGTAAGCTTGTTACCCGATCCCCAGCTACAAGAATTATGACTAGTTGTATTATTGTAAATTCCAAGAGTAGCTATGCCTTCATAATAAGGAGGACTGGAGGCCAGGCACAGCCAGCATGACTTGGTGACATTAGGATTTGTACTATTCAGGACTTGGAAGGCTCCTTGTATCAAATTCAGCAATCTCTGCCCTGTACTGGGTGGAGGGGCTGGGGTAGCTAGCACAGAGGCAGACTCTATCCTGGGGGTGGTAGGGGTCTCTGTCCTCTCCTGAGGGGGATGCAGTGGCTTGGGAGGGCTTTTAGCTGGTGGCCCTTGTTCGGGTAACAACACTCCGTTGGGGCCAATTGGCCGGGCCGATGGAGTCTCTATTTTCAATCGAACTGTCAGGGTGGATTTTTCTCCTCCCCCATTATTTCCAAAAAACTATTCCCCAATTCATACCTGCTACCCATTTGCTGGTACCCTCCTTTTTTCCTTTTTCAGTAAAGCCTATTTTCACAAAATCTAAATCATTAGGGGAGCAATTTTTTTCTTTATAGAACTCCATCGTGGTGTACTTGCCTGGCCCAGAATTTACATAAGAGAAGTTCAACCGATCTCGGGAGGAGTCCGTGGTCCATTTCCAGTCCCCATCATTAGATGTAACACAACCCCACTGCTTACAGTAAGAATCTTGTATTCCTCCACAATATCATCCCTTATCAGTGCCTGGGCAGCTATAGAAGCCATAACTGCGGGCCAAGTTCAGGAGTGTTCTTTTGACTCCCATATTTATTTGGCGGAGGCAAAAGTAGAGATCTGGCCACCATGTCCCAGGAGGGGCGGTGTTTCGAGTTTGGTTAAGGATGGTACCTGTATCTGGGTCAATAAGGAGCCAGGTTAACTGCTGGGGGGCGTGGGGGTTAGTTGGGGTCAGGGTTACGGCGCAGGCAAAGCTTAAGAGGATTATCAGTCTTTTCCACGTGCCAGGACTCATCTTCTTCCGCCTTTGGTGCCACTTTTAGGTGGGAGGCGTGGATCCAGGCGGCTATTCCCTCGACCTTCACTGCAGTGGGAGTTGTCAGCAGGACTAGGTAGGGTCCCTTCCACCGAGGTTCGAGGTTCCCAGCACGGTGTCTGCGCACGTAGACCGCGTCTCCCACCTGGAACTGGTGAGGGACGGTGGTGGACTCAGTGGAGTAAGCTTCTTTCAATTGTTCCCATGCCTGTCGGCGAACTACTTCTAGGGCTTTTAGGCGGGCGAATAAAGATTGAGAAAGAACAACATCAGGGTTATGTATCTTTCCTGTTTCCACAAGGGGGGGCGGTCCTCCACACAAAAGCTCATAGGGGGTTAGTCCAAAGCGTCCCGGGGTATTTCTTACCCGGAACAGGGCAAAAGGAAGGAGGGCTGTCCAGTCATTCCCGCCGGTCTCTAAGGCTAATTTAGTCAAGGTCTCTTTTAGAGTTCTGTTCATTCTCTCTACCTGTCCTGAACTTTGGGGTCTATATGCACAATGTAATTTCCAACTGAACCCCATTTGTTTGGCCAGTCCCTGACTTACCTGAGCAACGAAGGCGGGCCCGTTGTCAGATCCGATTACCTTGGGGATTCCAAACCTGGGGAAAATTTCTTCTAATATCTTCTTGGCCACTATGTTGGCAGTTTCTGCCTTAGTTGGGTAAGCTTCTACCCATCCTGTGAAGGTATCTTCAACTACGAAGCTGCTGCCATCTGTGAACCAGGTGGTTCCGTTAGGCCAGGGAGTGTCTGTAAGGTCACTCCTGACTCCAGTTTCCTCAGCCAGTATGTCTGCACAAGTATGAACTACTGGCTCCTCAGTGTTCTCTGGCAGCAAGGTAGCGGGGTTGAGAAGGGCCAGTTGGCCGAAGACGACTCTCTCTGTCAGCAACAAACTTTGATAGTGGGTCATGTGAGCATTCGACATCCATCGGTCGGGAGGCTGGCGAATAACACTCTCTAGGGCATGGGCCGCAATTACAGTCACCCGTTGTCCCATAGTCAGTTTATCAGCATCTTTAATCAAGATTGCAACTGCTGCAATGACCTTCAAGCAGGATGGCCATCCGCTGGCCACTGGGTCCAGTTTCTTTGACAGGTATGACACCGGCCTCTTCCAGGGCCCCAAGGTCTGGGTAAGAACTCCTCTGGCTACACCCCCTCTCTCATCCACATAGAGGGTAAAAGGCTTGGTCAAGTTTGGCAAGCTCAAGGCCGGAGCTGAGAGGAGGGCTTTCTTAATTTCATCGAAAGCCTGTTGATGTTCCTTTTCCCATTGAAATCTTACCCCTTCCTTGGTTAGAGGGTAGAGAGGGGCTGCCAAGGTAGCAAAGCCCGGGATCCAAAGTCGGCAGAAGCCGGCAGTGCCCAGGAATTCACGTACCTGTCTAGATGTCTTAGGTACTGGGATCTGCTTGACAGTCTTCTTCCTGGCCTCGGTCAGCCACCTTTTTCCCTCTTTTAAAGAGTAGCCCAAGTAGACCACCTCCTGCTTACATAGCTGAGCCTTCTTGGCTGAGGCTC